>JAQFXM010000571.1:0-46441 GCA_034693345.1 Entomobrya multifasciata | reverse complement strand
AATCCTGCAACGACATCTGCTGCAATGGCTGACCCCAATTCTTCAGTTTGCTCAGTTCAATAATTTTGCTGCAACAATGTGACTTTTATTTTGTAAAGTACGATTAAATAATTTTTAATTACTCATTATATTATCGTAAAACAATTAATGATTTTTCCTCAATAAAAACTGTATAATGACATGAAATGCAAACACCTTAAATTGATGATGATTTTGAAAACTGGATGCGTTATTTTCTTCTGATCAGCAGAACGCCAAAATAAAATCTTTTAAAATCTTGTATAAATGCAAGCACTACAAATTCTCACTCCGCCCCACTATTTTACTCTGTTATAAGCGGAGCTAGTTTCTCACATGGACTTTGACACTAATAAAACTTTCATCATCAAGAAATAGCAGAGAAATGGATTTTGCAGTGATTAGTACACTTTTACAGCTTGTGTGAGGTGAGACATTTGGAATGTGGAGAAAATTAAAGTGCAAAACTGTCAATCAAATTAGATTAGAATTTTGTAACTTGTAGCATAAATAGTAAAAGTGGCTAAATTACAGCTACAAAATGGCAACTTCATTAAGGAAGGAAGTGAAAGACTACAAGTATGTGATTTTAAAATATATAATTCATGAGATCAACTATATTTAAAGGCTATGCAAGTTATGTTTTGGAATGTGGCCAAGGGAGAAATGTATAATGCTTCCATTTTTACTCTGCTTCAGGGTCAGCTCTGTTCTAAACAATGACCGTAAAATGTTCGGGAAAAAGTATTTGTTTGACGCAAACGAAGAAACTTGCTGGAATTCAGATAAGGTAACAAGTTATTCATTGAAGTGCCTATGCCTCAACAGTCACTAGTAAAATATTACAGTTTATCCTTTAAATTTTACATCAAAATGTCATTTTCGTTTTAAAGGGTGTACCTCAATGGATAGAGTTTTCCTTCTCAATGGTGAAAACTATTCAACAACTCAACATAACCTTTCAAGGTGGGTTCGCACCAAAATCGTGTGTACTTGAAGGCGTCCCTGAGAATGACTGTGATATAAATTCAAAAGACACTACTAAATTTGAATTTTATCCAAAGGATTCCAATGAAGCTCAAACGTTTGAATTAGAAAGTTTATTATCAAGTAAAAAATTTAAACTTACATTTCTTTCTAGTTATGATTTTTATGGACGTATAATAATTTACGATTTAAACTTGTTGGGTAACTAAATTCTTAACTAATACGCTTCAAGTACTCTAATTCAGTCTTATGTACATATTACACACGAAATCACGAAAATAAATACGATTATCAAGCAATTTAAAAATTTAATCAATTTTCCTCTGACGTGTTATTCGGACGCTGAGTTTAAGCCTTCCACTATCGCTTCTGCAGTTGGGCGTTCTAAAGGATCACTTGCCAAAGCTCGAGATAGTAAATCATTCTGCAAAAGAGTACAATTATTTCATCAGTCATTGACATACATTCCAACACCAAAAATAAAAAATGTTGAATATAGTTCGAAAACATACCAAAATCGGAATTCCAAGGTCGACTTTCATTTCACCCACAATTCCGCAAAGTTCATTTTTTGTGTATATTGTTTTTCCCACCTCGACAATGGTCACTGCTGCTGAATATACATCACTCTAAAAACGAAAAGAAGCGTGTTCATGAAAAAACGTTGACCAACCCCAAACCGTCATTTATAAACTTGCACACTTACCTTTTGAGTTAATGGGATTTCGGGCGCCATATAAACTGCAGTGCCCGTCTTTTCATTATGAACCGATCCCTTTACAGCTAGACCGAAATCCACAATTTTTAATTGGGTACAGGAAGGGTCCTTCCATAGAATATTTTTTGGCTACACAAATACAAGAAAAGTCGTTAATTATACCAATCCCTTACAGATGCAATATTGGTTGAAAAATTGTGATAAGAAACTCACATTAATGTCTAAATGTAAAATTCGGTTCTTATGAATGTGTGCTAATCCGTTAAATATCTGTTTGGCCATATTCACAATCTGAGTCTTCTCTAAAACCACCCCTCTGTGGTAATTACTATCTTTCCAACAATCCAAGCTTTCACCACAAAATTCCAATTGTATGTAAAATTTCATAGGACCATCGTCATATTCATCCCCACTGTTGCTAAAAGTTTCTGTAGTTGGTTCTATTTCAAGCCAATAATCATGCACTTCTACAATGTTTGGATGTCCCTTTAAGGCCCTTAATATTTTGGACTCGTTAATCGCCATTTTAACTTCATCAATTCTCATTGTGTCGCCATCATTATCGTCACTTGGCGAAACTGAAACTCTTTTCACAGCGAAAGGCTGATTATTATCGGTGACAAGGAATACTTCACCAAATCCTCCCTTGGCCAAAGGTTTTATCACATTAAACCGAGAATGAAATCTGGAGCTTGAACGAAGCATTGCAAATATATCGGGGACGGATCTGGAAGTCATAATTTAATCATTGCTATCGTCAGAATTTCATTTTGTACTAATAAAGTTTTACTTCAAGTAGCATTACAGTTAAACTTTTTATTGTGACATACCGAATCCCTGCATTGCCCCAAAGTTCGGAATTTCGACATAGCTGAACCAAAACTGAGTGACGGTCCTCCTCAGACAAATCTTGCCAAAGCACGGCCATTCCAACTCCTCGTAACATTTGTTCGGCATCTTCGTAGTCAAAAAAGAAAAAAAAATAATTGAATGAAGACAACAAACTTGAAGTCAATTAATAGTTAAAATGAACTTCTATATTCATACAATCTCTTGCAATACGTAGTTTTTCGTTAATTATATCACAGACAGAAATTGATCGACTACTATCAGTGTCATCATCATCACCATCGTCCTCATCGTCATCATCATGAAGGCCATCATGCTGTGTGCGACTAGGTCTACGTTGCTGTTGAGGTGTAAGGCGCTGTTGTCTTTTTGTTTTACGAAATTGTTGCTCAAGCATAAGCCAAACAATGAAATCCACTTCTATCTTGGAAACATCGGTGCAACAGGAAGCTACCCTTTGAGCCAAAACGTCGTTGCCTCCAACACCTGCATTAGTGCAGAAAATCTCAATTCTTTAAAATGCTGTACTTGTGTACTTAATATCATTATAAGATCGATGTAACAAAGAAGAACGTACCAAAATCAAAATCTTTAATTGTACTCAAAGCCATGATGACTTTTCTGCCGTTGACAAGCAATGAGTAGAACAAGAAAAGAAAGCTAACAAAAATTACTAGACACACAAAATGGAATGGATTGGCAACGTAGTGAAATCTAAATGTATGTCCTTAATCACATATAAAACTTTATAAAACTTAAAAACAGAGTTATACAAACGACCAGTCCGAATGGACGTCAAATCACTTTTTCACAATATTCATGCGTGATTGAGTGGAGTGTAATCGATCATTATTGGAAAAAATACATTCAAATCATTTTCCAATGGACAAGCGTGCGCATCGCTTGACACCAATTAAATCAAAAGTAAATGGACGGTCTTTTGGCTTTATCGGCAGAGTTGCCTCAGACATGGGAAATAAATGCAGCACTGTGCATCACATGACCTATGTTAAGATAACGTCATCCAATCCCTGCTTTAATGCTTCCGTAAATAATCTCTTCACATAGTGATTAGAGGATGTGCCATTTAAACTTTTCTGTCTAGCTTCGATCTTGTCAGGGTCTTTAAAAATGTGTCAAAAATGATGTTACAATTTGAAAACTAGCAGGAATTATAAATGCCAGTTATTTTAAAAGTCATATTTGTGTTGTGCTTGACAAAAACAAGTTTTCGCTTGTCAATTTCCAGTCACCATACTCAGACCAATATTTATTTACAATTAAGCAAAGTGTATTATCACTGAATTTGAAGGCTCTTCTGCTGACTGACTTGACTGGAGAAATCAGAACCCTGCAACATTTCTCTTGTTCTACATTCTAGATCCAGACATTGGGTTCCAGCCAGCGTAAACGTAGCATGAGAGCTCGCTCGCGGCTGACTTTCCAAATAGTTCTCATAATACCCTTGTGCAAATGTGTTAAACAGTATCTTCATATCATATCATGAATTATTGATGGAAAGCGAGAAAATTGAATTCACTGAATTTATGAAATGGAGAAAGCAAAAATGTACCGGGTACTTACGATTATAATGCATTTGGGGTACGATTCATAGCCATTTATATGACGAGCATAAAAATTATGTGGAAATGGAAAAATAAATTTGAACACAATTAGCTATCATATATATGTAGGATATTTCATTTCCTACTTAATTTTTATTCTTACTACCATTAAGAACGAGCTCGTTTGTTCATAAATTAATTTTAGTAGAAAATTTTCACGTAACAATTTTAGCCAGACATAACAAAACAAAAAATACAAAGCAGTTAATAGTCACACATTTCCTGTATAAATATTTCATAAACTCCTATCATGTGTTAAATGAATAAATTCATTAGTAGTCCGTTGATGAAAATTTGATAAATGGCGGATTTGAGTAAAACTACATAATAAAAACTGCTATCGACGAGGGTAAGAACTTCTTCCATTTGATACTCTATCCCTATGGTTGGTAGCAAGTGCAAATGGCAACGGCTGAGTAGCTACTACGGCTGGGGTTGAACGAGGTTGAGGTTTGTTAATTATACTCCGCAGTTTCGGTACTGCATTCTGGGCTTCAGATGCCGGGATCAATGGGACTTGCCAGCCTTCCTGAAGCTGAAATCCGAAGTTATTAAGAGTCCTAATTTGAGCGCTAAAATGCACAAAATAGATTGAAATTTCAGTACCTACAACATGATCATGATCACATATATTTATAAAAGTTTAAATGTTGGCATATACTACAACAACGTACGTATTAGGTAAATAGGTGATTATATCCTGATTTCTTAGTAAACTAACTGCAGTGGGGTAAATAGATACAGATGGAAATAAAGCTTCCATGAACTCCTGCAGCAGTACCAGATAATCCTCGGTTCTTCCTGCTTTAGAGTTGATGCAGTGCATGAAAGTGTTTTCTATCACTATCTAAACAAACAAAAATACATGCACAATAGCTTTGAAGAATAGTAAAAACTTCAGTTAGTAAATAATACATCTTTTAACAAATTTTCTTACAAGTCTGACAACGTAAGCTCCATCCTTTCCACCATCCGGATGGTCAGGAATAGGGATGAGTTTGGATTTGTCTACTGGGCGGGCACTAGCAGAGATCTTGATTTTCGCAAGGGCGGGTGATCGACTTTGAACATGCTTGGGTATTTCACGATTAGTTTTTACACCATTGACGCTTAGCGTCACCGTTGAAGAACTGCCATTCTTTGTATTTACCACCGCTTGAGAAATGGTAGCAGAGTTTGGAGCACTTTTAGACAACGGGGGAGAAGGTCGGTAGTTGGGATAGGTATCATTTACTTCAATTTTCGTCCACCTTTCAGTGGCTACTACTACTAACGAGGTATTATTGGTACTTTGCATAATACCAGTTAACACCTGCTTAGGTAACAATGACTTGGGCTTTGGAAGCGGCCAGCACTTTTCTAAAAACGTTGTCCTTTTTGGGAAGTACGCTTGAAGATCAGCAAGCGTAACAATCTGCAACGTTGGATTTGATATAAGGTCCTTCCTAACTCCTTGAACTTTGCAACATATCTTTAAGTAAGCAAGTGGCCAACCTCCAAGTGGCTGTAAAAAAATAAACGTTAAGAAAATGATGTTAATCAAAGGAACATAAATATTATGACATATTAACAAGATCATCTTTCCAACTGCCAAACTATTCTACATGACTTAAAGGTAATATTTTCGAACATACTCCTACCTGTGCTTTAGCCTTAAGTACTTCAGTCTGTCCCTCGAAATAAAATAACGGTACTCCTCTTTCCCCCGACTCCAAAACAGTATACGGAATTAATGAATCAGAATTCACTCGAACGAACCCACAATGTTTGTATTCACTGTCTATATTTCTGCCCCCACTATGCAAGACACTAAATCCGAAGTATAAAAAGTCATAGAACCTCTTAAGATCATCTAAACTAATAATTTGGTCGAACTGAGTAAACACATCGGGTCCATAAAACCCGTCACAGTGCCAGCTATTGATGTACGTTAAAACTTTAGCCTCCGCTTGCGTTGCCTGTAAACAAATAATGAAGACGTAATTAACACCCAACGAAAGAGCACACCGTAACTGTTTCAAAAGGTCATGTGGACAGTAAACTTACATAGTACGCAGAGATTTTGATGCTCTCGTATAGTTCCACAGTTAAAACATTTAGCATTTCTCCAATCACAGAAATTTCAGCCATCTTAATTGATACAAACTCCTGTTTATCACGAAACAAGACAGGAATGAACTTGTCCTCGGCAATGGTCGCCCACGTAAATCTTCCGATTGCGCTTGCCTTGTCGAACCTGAATATTAGCGCAACAGCAATACAGTGCAGTGTTTAAGTACACGATTTATGTGTTCAGTTAAGTAATTCAATAATTACTGCTTAATAACTATTACAAACGTACCCGCAGTTGGCTGGAATCCCTTCACTGGTTAGTACCTGCTGTCCACCGAATATCGCTGCATTTCCGCCAGCAGCGTTCTGCAATACTCCAATCTGTGGGGTCTGCCGCTCCACCAACTTCCTAGCCCACTCATCATACTCCGAGTCTTCCGGTTGGGTTTGTTTTTCTTTCTTTACAGTTGGATTGCTCATTTTTATTGAGTTTACAACTTTCTACAACATTTGTCCCTAAATTATGTAATAAAATTTACATAGTTGACGTTCCTCACAAAAACAGCCTTCCAAATTGCAAACTCTAATTTGATATCCTACTATTTGATCCAGCAAATTATTCTTATCATATTTTCAGTACTTTTCCACAATCTAGTCAATTTTCAGTATTTTAGTTATAGATAGCCTCAAATCTCTAGCATCTTACTCTCGCAAACCGGCGTCATTTAAAGCAGACATGACGTAATCCAGTTCATTGTTTCTCATAAATATAATACTGTTTACTACCATGCCATATCTAAATGCACTGTTAAAATTAAACACATCATTATTGCATTAGCATAAAACCAGAGCACTGATTAAACCAATCATCTATCTGCCCTATAATCCTACAAATATTTATAGCCCCAAGCTAATCAGTACTTTATCATTAACATTAAACAAAATACTCAAATGAAAGGCTACCCTGTCCTTCCTCCATGATGACCTTTGACATAACTAACCACTACCTAACAAAATATCGCCGGTTTCAGTTTCAGCTTCTACAAGTTGACCTTCTCCACTTCCTCTAATCCAAGTGTCCAAGTAACGCTAATTATATCTGTGGTCTCCCTGATTTTATCCCCTGTAAGCAATCCATATTACACCATCAATTAACTCATGAGTTCATGTCGAACCAAGTCAAGTCCAATGCTTATTGTAATTGTGTGTATCCATTTCAACTTAATATTCCAACATCATACCTGTCTCAATCCCACCTCTAACTTAATACTTCTTCCTCCGCTATGTTGACGTACTCCTCTCCACTCATCTGTTAAATCCCGAACACTTACTGCTACACTGATTGTTCGGAAAAAATTGTGCTTACAGTTACAGTTATGACGATGCACACACAAAAGTAGTGAGAAGTGCGAACAACTTTGATGATTTTAAAACACGCAATAACTCCATTGATCAATATGATGATTGTGGTTTGTTGTGTCTATTTCAATTTTGATGTTTGTCTTTATGTAATTTTTGTAGTTTGTTGTCTGAAATGAAAGTAGCGAAAAAAAGTTATACGTGTTGCATTACGCGTATTGTTGTGGCTATTATAACATTGCAATTCACAGTTTTATGTGAATACACACACGTCAAATTTAATGATACTTGTCTAGTGTTGAGCGTGTGTGCAAAGAAGGCAGGCAGGGATTTATCTCAAAATATTTTTTTTGTTTCAGGCAAGCAAGCTTTGCACTCCGCGCAGCATAAAAAAGACACAGGTAGGTGCCCTACCATTCCTGCTATGCATACAAAAGAAGTTTGTAGAAAAAATATTGGTTCAAATTGCATCCGCTAACGGCGGGAGCGGCGCTCGGGTAAATACGCAACTCTTCGGATTTGATTGCCTTTTAGTTGGGTAAATGTGCTATTAGAAATTATAGCTTTTAGAACGTAATAAAATGTCGTAAAAATGGCGACGTTAGATAGGTTTCTGGAGGAAGGTAGTACATGTTGCTTGAAACTTTGCGCGAACTTCGAAAATGTTATGTTTTTTAAGCATGTGATGGGGTAATGTGCAAAATAAGTTTGTATGGATATGGTAGGGTAGGGTATAAAATTGCCCCAAACCTTCAGATTCCGATTCAAACTTTACGTTTTGTCAACTGGGTGGGTTAGCATTTAGAACAGTGAACTGTTTTTTTGTTTAAAAAAAGATAAATTTAACTGTTTGATTTAATTTAAATGTAATGCATACTTTATGAAACAAAATTAATTAATTAATAAGCACCGAATTAATTTAATTGAAGAACTTTTGGTTTTGGGGTATTGTGAGATAATGCCAAAAAAAACTGCGTATATACAAATATTCTCGAAATCGCAATCGACACGAGTAATGATTGATGTTGTGTCAGTGCTTGGCTAGGCGCTACGATTAGATTTCGTAATTTGTCTTCCTCCTTTCTATCTTCGTTGCGTTGTTTTTCTCACGTCCTTACGTTCTTGATGTGGTCAAAGTTTCAATCTGTCAATGCTTGTTGGAAGATGAAAGATCTATCGTGAACCTAAAATCGCCAAAACTAACGTTTTTAATGTAAGATTGTTTATGTGCCTCAAAAGACTTAAAATTATGTAAATAAGATATAGATCCCATTTGCATTTTCAGATGATCATTTCATTCGTTTAGTGACATGAAACCCAGGATTTTTATGCCAATGCCAAATTAATGAAAATCAAAGAAAATCGATATGAGCTAATAATTTCCAGAATTGCTGAAGCATTTTTTATTCAATTATTATTTTATTTTTTATTTGTAGTTACATATATATGTATTTATGTAAATTAATGATTAACTTTTTTTAGGCTGCTGAAAGCAACTCAGCAAGCGTTTAAAGGTATATATCGTAAAATATATGTCCAGTTCCAGGTTTGCCAATACACATGGATAACATACATAATTTAAATTACTTTTAAGCACACAATCATACATGCTTCAATGTCAACAGCTTCAACTTCAGCACCCAAGAATCATTTCACTTCGCCGGTCTCTTGATTTCCTACTTTCCCTTTCCAAAAAACAAATTGGGAGAACTGAATTTCAATACCATATTTATCAGATTGAACCGCTAGAGAACAAGAGAACAAATTCATAACTATTTCTACAAATGCGACCAATAAATGAACATCAAGAATAAAAACTTTCTCGCATGCGTAAACCATGATTCCATACTGATTTGAATAGCAGTTATAGTTGTGGCGTTTCCAAAAAATAATTTGACATTTTCCCAGTCATTTCATAAAAATTAACTACTAATTAATCATAAAAATAATACATATTCTTTTGCAACCGAAATTTTATTCATTTTATAAACTTCATGCACTGTTTTAAAGCTTGCAGATCTCGTCGTCGTCAAGTTGTCTCGCCCCGTGTGAACGTTCTTTTTCAACATTAAAAATTTATAATACTCTAGCAGTTACAAAAACGAACAAAATATATCGTCACATTTAATAAAAATTATGTGACACATGACATAGCACAAAGCAAAATTAATCTTCAAGAGACACGTTTTATACGTCTCACTATCCATTCCCAATGTTTCATTCCTAAGTAAACTGAATCATGTATTATTATAAAAATTACAAAAAGAATCTACAGAAGAATCTAACCAAGTTAATTACAAAAAATAAAGATTTGAGTAAAATAAGATAATAAAAAGGCATCCATCTCGTAATATTTGATTCGCACACAAAACTTGTACAAATGAGTATCGAAGTAAGTACACTATTTATACTACCTTCATTATTGCAAAGAAGGTGCGTTTACTTGCGTTTACCCTAAGGGCTGTTTTTTAGTTATTGTTTTATAAATGCCAAGTCGTCACTACATAACAAACAGCACAGTCCAAAATATTGAGCCGATTTCCGTTTCGTTGATTGACAACTAACGAACTTTTATATACTCACAAATTTTTCCGTACATTTCATCTTTATTGAAATTATGTGTGTGTGTCTATAACTCGCTCATCCGTTCAAACTTTTGCACCATTTACAAAATCAATTTTAAGGGATAAAAATTAATTGAAAACTTAAAATCGCTTATATTCGCTCTTCTAACGACACGTTATGCTTCTATATTCGAAAAAGTAAATCGAGATGTTAATATTTTAATCAAAACTTCTTACAACACAGCAAATTTTTTGTACATAAATTCTTAATTAAAAGATAAAAAAAGAACAAAATTTGCGTCAATTTTACTAGCCAAAGTTATCAATAATCCGTACATATCTCTCATCATCTTCATCTATGTATTCAGTTCAGCAAACCCTTTAATATTAGCTATCATTTCCGCTTTCCCCATTTTAATTTTTTCAGTACAAACCCCTTACACTCTAATTTACAAAAATTCATACAAAATGTATGCGTTTGTGACTTGTGATGTTGGTTAAATATTAAAACGGGCATTTATAATATCAGGACATTTTTTGAGTACACTATCTACGGGCATTTTTAATAGCTACATACAGACATAGACACATGTCATAATATTTTATGTCACGTCCTATCTCAATTTCTTGATACATTTTTGATTAATTATAAACCGTGTTGTTCATTTTTCAAATATTCATACAAACATTGATGTCTCAGGTTAAATATGAATTGATTTTTTTGTATTGATTTATTTAGTGTTCCTTGTTTTTTAATAACAATATAAAAATTCTACATAAACAACAGGATCAAGCTAAAAAATTATCATTAGGTAGCAGTCAGTCGTATTTTCTTGGCCAGGTAAGGTTTTTTTGTAAGGTAGAGTAGAGCATTTTTTAATTGATATGATTATACCTCACCAACCGTGTACGATGATGATGAGATGCGATTTTTAAAAAACTCTGCCTCTGTCCTTAATAGTTTTACTTTTAAAAAAGTAACACACTCGGGGCTTATTTTTTATTGCGGGATTTCGTTCTTTTTTATACTTGTTGAAGTACGGATTATGTTCAAGAGTTAAAAAGTGCCCTCAAAAAATCCCTTTCATTTTCCAATTCATCTAATATGATTATTCATAACATTGTTGTTATTATTATTACTATTGTGATTGTTGTTAATGAATTTGGGACGAATTTTCTCAAAGCGAAATTGTTGAGGAACAAAAGCACTCCCACTCGAAGGAAGTGCTCTCTTTTTTATTGAGTTGAAGTTTTTCTTTGCAAACATGTAGAAATCCTGCTCCATCTGCCAAACTTTTGATTTATGAATGGTCTTCAGCGTCTCTTTGGATGGTGGCTGTTTGCCATACGTTTTGCGGAGGTGGGACTTTCCCTCTAGAAAAAAAATTAAGGAAACGAATAAATATATTTTCTGTGTGAACCTATGCATTAAACCATGTAGGTATTCATTTCCGTACAACATCACACTTGGCAGGAAAATTATTAGTGAAAGCTAATGTGGTTTTTTATATTTTGTTTAAAGTAAAGTCAAACGTCAGCAGGAAAACGGAAAAATGATAAAATCAACCAAATAGTGAATATGTGCATAAGTGTGCGTCTCCAACTCCCACGCAAAAACATATCCATAAAAATGATTGCATAAGGCTGACTGAGACAATGTTTTCCGTATTCCATCATAATTAAAAAAGGGGGAATAAAATTTTGGATTAGAAAAACAAAATCATAATTAAATCAATTATAAGTGTAACTTCTGAGGAAATAATTATTATAACGGGTGGATTTAATTATTACATTTCCTCAAAACTTCCAAAGAAATTTCAACAGCAGGATATGGACCGCCGTTATTTTTACAACTAATAATTATACAAGAGAATAAAAAGATTTATTCGTGCTGTTGCATGAAATCGGGTTTGCATGAATATTAATATTAGACTTTCTTCACACAAGATACAAAGCCATGTGCATAAAAAATGTATAAGCAATCCAAATAATATATACATATTCATTTGCGTCTATGAATATTAATTAGTGTAAAACCTTACCTGAATTAAATAACTGTAAGGCACCACGGAAGAATCGGGGGAGGGAGGCCTCAAGAAGTGCGACAAAGTCTTCCATGCTCTCAGTAACCCCGACCAGAAAATAAGATTTTGCCAAATTGCTTTTGGCCTGCTGCAGCGCCCATGAATTACCAGGTTCCCAGCAAGCAGAATGGTGGCCACAAAAGAATGGTATTTGCATCCACAGATTCTCAGGATCACAGTCAGGACCTTGACGGTTGACGCATTCATCAAATGTCTGGAAAACAAAACCGCAACCACAAAAGATACTGGTTAGAGTTTATACTTTGTACGTAAAACGATATTGCAGCAGAGAGGTAGTAATGTGAAAATGGAATTTAACTTATTGGTCGTATTGTAATTTAATTTATTTTTCTAAAATTCATAATATGGCCCTTAGTTGTCCATGCATGCAGAGTAGTTCTTGTGTATTATTCGCTTTTGTCTTCTCAGATGCATACTATCTTTACTTTTATGCATGAATTATCATTCTGGCTTCAAAACAAAATACCTAACTACATACATAACCATTTCATTACAATTTCTCATGATGCTTAAGTGTCTTAACAAACTCGTGTGTTATCACGTTGATGACCCATCGTAAAGCCCTTTTCCCCGGTTTAAGCGAATAAAGAAATATACTCTTTCCTCTAGCTCAGCATCCACTCTCAGTGGAATTTGTTACAGAGAGGAAGTCGCAGACTCAACTCACTAGGTAATCATCAAGCTGTCCGGTGCTGAACAAAGCTATTTAATACTTTTCATCTTCGCCTTCTTCTATACTAAATGTGTTTTTGCCTTTATGTGTTCTTGTCTATCTCATCTTATTGTATGAGGTCGGTCGTTTCTGCATTTTCCCAGCAACAGCAGTGAAAATTTTCATATTTCCCTTATTGTTATGCATGTGTGCATGGTAGGATTGTTGCAGAGAGAAAGAGGATGGAGTAAAAGTGAAAGACTTTTTATGAATGAATATGAATGGATGCATACATTCACTTGAGTCGAAGAAGGACATGAGAGAGCACTTGTCTCTCTTTTCTCTTTTTTTTGGTAGTGCTTCTCTTCTGCTGGTGCTTCTACAGTTTTGAATAAATGGAGCACAATACTCTTTTGGGTTTAAAAACAGCATTGTAGCACGTTTACCCACAAAGCTTCCTCGTTTCAAGTGCCATTTCAAAGGTATAACCAGCCATTAGATGAGAAAATATGGGAAACTGATGCTAATGACATGGTAGAAGCTTGGCAGCACAATGATCCAGAATTTTTATGTGGTTATTTCTCATTCCCATTTGTATTGTGTATTATTATTGAAGAAGAAAAGAAAGTGACTATGAATGAGGGAAAGTATTTTATATGTGTGCATTGCATATAGGTACACATGCTTTATATCTATTATGTGCGGTAATCTAACAAGACAAGAGAGAAGAAAAGAGAAAATGTCTTGTATTAGAAGAGGATGATGTGCTCACGAGTAATAATAAGAGGAAAGAAAGACGAGTAAAGTGTGCAAGTTTTGTTTCCATTTTGAGTCATAAAAGAAAGTAGAAATGGTGTATTTGTGGAGAAAGTAGTGTGCTATAAGAAAGTGGTATTATGAACAAACCTCTTTATTCCCCTTTCGTTTTCTCACCACTTCAGGTCGGAAATTATCACCAAAACGAAGGAAGTAGTAGTAGGAGACGAGTCTTTCCAGCGGGTCTCTAACCACATTGATGTAGATTGGCCTCAGTGATACTCCCAGCGCCGATAAATCGATGTAGCCAATGTGACCGTGATAAATTGCTGGTCTTCTTTCCATCCAACCTGAGATATTTTGGGCGAAACGTATCTATTCAGCCAGAATTCAACAAAAAAAGAAAGAGAGACAGACTGTAATCATACGTCGAATTAAATTACCTCCCATCCATTTCATATCTGAACAGGTATATATGTTTTCTTGATTATTATATAGTTGTTTGTGCGTGTGTACTGGATATATGTTTTTACCTATAACCTTTCTTACTTTCTAACTACATCTTTCCGGTGAATGTACGCAAATAACATAATTGTATATGTACTCAAGTGGATAAATTATTGTCAATCATCTAATGGGTTATGCAATTTTAAATCACTTTTGGATACAATGTGATATCCTCAGAACTGTTTTTCTAGAATACAAATTTATTTCCGTTTTGTTATGCTTTCTTACTAAAAGAAGAGAAAAACCTAGTAGCATGCATGTTAACATGCTCTCAAATCACCCCAAAATCCAAAGTTTACATAAGTCATGATGTAGCATGATATGCTACGAGAACATAATAAGAAATCCGAAACAAAATACACGAACAGCAATTTAACCTTTGATAGTTGTACAGCATAGGATGATTAAATCGATATCTATTTCAAATCTCAAACAAATACACAACTACATTTACATGCATAATATATTGTGTACTTTGTATGTTGCTAATGTCTATACTATCTACACTGGCGATATGTAGAGAAAGCCATGAAACGGTCATAAAAGGGGAATATTCGACTGAGACTTTGCTATAACTAAACGAATATGATATCATGATTAAGTCAACATCTCTTAATTTACAGATTAGATTAATAGCCAAACTACACAGGGTACTAGGGTACGGCTTTTAGTCAGTGGAATATACGTGTACTACTTTGCTTGTAACTATTTATATACTTTCCTTTTCACTGCAGTAGTCATTATGAAATTCTGTTTTTGTATTAAAGATGCCTAATACGTAGCTTGCGTGTAGATATGTAGTTCATTCTTAATTGAAATCCACAAAGTAAATACTGCACATTGAAAATAACTAACATAACCGTGACACTTTATTATCTACGAATGACGTGTCTTTATACCTATCAAGACTATTATACATTTCTGCCACGAATGGCTATACAAACAACAATTATACATCATCGATTTGATTAAATTTCTTGTTTCGTTACTATTTACTCTGAAAACGCATAAAAGCAAACGAATGATCAGATAGATGGAGAAAGGGAAAGAAGTCCATTTCAACGGTCCTATGCATTACTTTAATTAAATCTTCGACGCAAGGCAGGCTCTGGAGACCTCGATGATTGATTGCCTTCACCAGTTTCATTTATTTTGCTATACCTGACGGAAATGGCTAGTTGCAGTTTGTTTTCCTGAGATCCCAACTTTATGTTTCCCTTTTTGCTTTATAGCTTTCCCCATTTCCCTTTTTTAAATGTCAACGTTGCAGAAAATTACTTGTCTGATTTTGAATCATTAATTTCCTTTTGTGTGAATGCCTAAGGATTTTATATCTTCTTTCCACTTTAATTTAAGTCGAAATGTGACGGAGGAAGGTGGTGAAAAGTAACGCCCATTCGATTAGTCTTGTTTGGACGTGCTATAAACTGGTAACGTATTATTAGCGCTAATGAGTTTTCTACTAATATTGAGAAGCATTTCCTGGCCCAAAGTAAAACTAAAGTGCAGTTTTTTTTGTTGAAAAGCTATCTATTATCCTAAACGGAACAGTGACCAAGTGGACATATGACAGTTTCACCACATCCTCTTTTATTTCATGTTAGTTTTACAACTAAAAAACTTTTCTGCAGTTAACGCTAATGATCTTTAGATTAATCAGTCTGAAAGCGTAGCTGATGTAACAAAAACTTATAACCTGCTCATTAACGTGCTTAGAATAAAAATCTTGTTTTGCCCGTTACTGATGCTGTAAATGTGTGTATCAAATAGTACTTAACGTACCATGTGGTGTAAAATTTATAAAAATATCTAGTTAGCGATAGTAATAAAAAGTATTTTCTAAACTGTTCTCATTTTGTATGTTAATCAAGCTATCACGCAGTTTGTATACAATACCTGATCAGCGGGAGTTAAAATGTGGCTATTTTTCGTAGTGTTCAGGTGAATGACGGAGAACCCATTTTTCGAGCACAGTTCGTAAGCAATCCCCATAAGCGATGTGGAACCGGTCTTGGGGATCCGGTTGTAAATTATAACAGAGTAGTCAGGAGAGTCATCTCGGAAACCTGTAAAATATAATAAGAAAATGTATTCATTAAAAACATACCCTTAAGACATAACGATAAACATCTACTACATTAATGTAATCAGTGTAAGTGTTCAACTGAATAAGGTGCAAGGAATTATTTTATGACAAACAGGAAAACAAAATGGAAAGGAAAAAATGCGTCATTCCAGTTTGCATAATACTTTTTCATGATAATAACACGTGTATTGCATAACCTTATTCTAATAACCGTATCTGTCACAGCGGAAATCAAATGAATTGCCTGCTCATTAAGGCAGAGTAGAAAAGAGTAGCTAGGTCGTAGCGTTAAAAAATTGTTATTTCATAATACAAGCTTACATAAATAGCATAATATCATGTACCTGTAATTTTCTTGATTGCCAACTTACAAAATTACGAAAGATATTTCAAACAAATATGTTGCTAAATTTTTCCATACATTAAATAGATAGCATAACAAGTTTTCTCAGTATATATTATTAACCCCATCAGTCATGTCGACACCTTTTCCAGCAGTTTTACACTAACGTACGTAATTGCCAGATGAAGCATCTTTCTTGATTAGCTTTCACCATACTGAACAATTCATTACTCTTCCGTTTCGATCTTTTGCATCTTTCTGTACATTAGTTTAGTTTATGGAAGCCATAATTTATGTATTTACACATTTGCGTTTTATCTCAAAACTCCAAGTACATGAGTTTAATCTTGATGATAAAAAAGGATACAAAATATTTCTAATGTCTTATATACTCGTTATACCTAACTCCCAGAGAAAATATGTAGTTTTCATCAAATAAGTTAGCAAAAGTAGAAAACCGACGGCAAATGAAAATCTGGAGAAAGTTTTTTAATGTTTCACACGTGTAAATCAGAGGATTCTCAACCTAACCCTTGCTAACGTTGCTTTAGACGAGATTTAAACGAAACACTTTGCTTTCTCTAAATAGAGGGCAAGTCTGGCACTACTTTTGCAGCTTTTCTGATGATGATGCCTATAATATTATGGCGTATTTTATTCTCAGAAGGAAAAAAAACCTTGTAGCAGAGATATATACAGGATGCCAAAAGGTTTTCTCAAATCCGTTCTTTTTAAAATTTACAAAACAGAAAAGCAACCATTACAAACACAAAGACATATTCTGTAATCATGTTCACTTTATTCAAATGTTTTGCTTTTCTTATACATAGTTTAGTTTGTTGTAGAACGTTTACATCATCAAGAAAAGCTGTACATTATGTGTGGATAGAGTGGTACCTTAACATCCACTTTTTTCGCTCTTTTGTATGCAATGCCGTATTTATGCAGTTGAGTTTTTTCTAAGATATATTTTTTTTTTGTAAAAATAAAAACTAGGATGAATCTCCGGAGAAAGAAGGGTCCTAGACGCCTTTCTTTTTTCAAAATTAAATATGAAGTATGCCTAAAGTTTCCTTTTCAACATAATAACATACAAAATTACATTCCTGATGCATACGTAACATCATAATTTACGTTGAAACATTTATAATACACGGATCCCAGCAATTTTCTATTTCTTTTTCTCTCAAACAAAAATAATATACGGAACACACTATAATATATTAACTATATTCTACATACATGGTCCTTTGCCCTCTCTTTTTTATCCATTTCGTTGGTTTTCATTGCTTACTATTCATAGTTTACACTTTTCCCTTTATTTTTTTTCTTGTTAAAACAGAATATTATAAATACAAAGTGTCGTGTATTGCTGAATCTGTTTCAAAGGGAAAGAAAAGACATGTGGTGTTTTAGAGGATTAGAATGAGAGTTTTTAGCTGTTTGGTCCGACTTCTCTTTTCAGTCCTCTATAGAATTATGATAAAAGAAGACCAAGGAAGTATACATAAATAAATTCTTTGAGCGTGAATGCGTTTTTTCTCTTTTATAACTGAACAACTTAGATCCACACATATTTTGAGTGTGAAGTGGAAAGAAAAACCAGAAACCCGTTTCTGCAAAAAAAAATCTAAAGAAAAAGGAGCTAGACTGAAATGGTCGAAAAATATAAAGGAATATTACATTATACAAAACGCATGAAGGAACGCTGAAGTGTTTTTGTACGCATTTAGTACAAGTGTGCAAGGAGAAGTGAGGAAAGTGAGCAGAGAGAGAAAGAGAAGTGAGTAAAGATGAATCTGCGTGTTGGCTGATATCAAGAAGTTCAAAGGAAAAGGCTGGAAATTGGTCAGATGTCTACTGAATTTAATGGAGCTAGGCGGGCACAAATGCATAAGAGTGAACTTGATGAATTTATATTTTCTTCGAGTAAAGCTATGTTGATGTTAAGTTGCTTCTCACACATACGAACGACTTGACTATTCTTTTTTTACCAAGAATGTGTATCTACTGTTCCATGAATCCATAAAGGACATAGTTCTTTTTCTATCTACTGGGAACTTGCTTTTCTATCAACACTTGTAGCATCGCAGCTACAAAAACCTTTTTGGAGCATCTTTCTGATCCTCTTAAAACGTTTCTCGATAAAGGCCAAGTTACAACTATACAAACTGTACATTATATATATGTCTCAAAAAAATTTCTACTTTTTTGTAACATGTATTCATATATGTATATTTTGTATGAAAAATACAAAGTGAATCACTTCTTTTCTAAAGTCGATTTCGTTTGCTTATCGAGAAAGATTTCTTTCACGTTCTCAACAACTCAATCGAGAAGGATAAGTCTCGCCGATACCCATATTTTACTAATACAAGTACAGACAGTAAAGAGTTAAAATGGAGCAAAAGCTAGACGGTTAAGAAAGTGAATGTTGGGGTTTCTAATATGAAAACTATGTTACATATAATAGAGACTGTGCCTCATGTACTTTTGCAGAAAATACGAAAGATAATTGATAAAGACAGCTTGTGCAGAATAAAAAGAAGATATTTCTTTATCAACCAGCACGCTAAAAAGTTTTCTTGGAAAATCAAAAGTAGACGTGGGGTTTGATTTAGGGAAAAGGATTAAATTGAAGGAAATTAGAGTACTCAGGTAAACAAAGCTTGACATCAACAGCAAGTTTGTTTGTCAAGTCGATGCTGGTATTGCTATATGTTTTGCTTCTAAATGAAAATGTTATCTGTAGCCTGAAATAAAAAAAAACTTCGGAGAAGGGGAATATTGTAAATTGAACTATTCTAGAGTATACAGAAGAAAAAGGATAATAAGCAGGAAAGAGTAGGGCTATTAGAGAAAAGTTTATTGTATAAAAATAGAAAAGGCGAGAAGTAAAATCAAACATGTACTTGTGCAGTTCAGTGTTTGTGTATGCCGAATCAATCTAAGTGAAGCGTCACTTTAGTGCATATAGTATGTTTAGCTTGAACTACAAAAGATGCTATTTAAGAAAAGCAAAGACTTGAGAGAGAGAAAAAAAGTTTCGCTCACTTGTCCCATCTACAGCATCATAGGTGTTGTGGAGACCAGGAAGCGGGCCTGGAGCACCAATTCCTCCATCTCCCAAGACGCCCACGGCAGCGGAAGCAGACCCCCCACTAGCAACACCGACTCGACTACCATGATTAGTTTTAGAAACAATCCCTAATTTAGCTCCTATAAAATAGAAAGAACAAGAAAAAAGAATTGGAAAAAAAGAAAGCGCACGAAGAAGAGGAATGAATGAAGTACTTAATTTTGTATGTATATATTTTCAAGAGAGGAGAGAACTAGGAGAGATAAAGAAGCAAGAGAGAAAAGAGTAACTTACATAAATACAAAAAAGTCATACAAGATGAACAGATAGTTTGGTATCTTATACAGGTTCTATCACAGTGTGTATACATTATAAAGAGTTTTTTATATACTGCTTGTACATATTGCATGTGCACCACATCAAAAGTAAAATGGTTGAAAAGAAGAGAGTTTGGTTGGAGTAAGAAGAGAGAAACAAGTACACAATAATATTGAGAGCGAAAGAAAGCTAAATTGCATTAAAGAACTTGGGACAACTTTCTGGAGGCAATTTTCCTTGTCTTCATAATAGATATTTACAAGAATGTTCAGTATGTCTGTGTCTACTTACGTAAGTTTATGTAGAGAACTCAAGTGGCAAATGTATTTTTATCGGATGTGCTGATACAACATATGTCTAAAAAGTGTGAATGCAATGCTTATATGTATGGTATATATGCTATATCTTTGGATGAACCCTTTAGATTTGTGTAATGCCCAGCTTATTAGTTGAAAGGTACAAAACGAGAAAGTGAGAGGAAGAGCGTTGCAACAACACTCGATTTTCCTTCATACTCTCAATGAAAAGTTGGCATTAAGATAAAGAAGGGAATGAGAAGTAAACTAATAGAGGTAGGCAGATGTGCATGCAATTGTAACAAAACAATAGTAGATTTTTATTTTACTTGTATTACAAATGCCTATATGCATATATGTTCACATTCCCTAGTAAAAGAAAAACAAAGTATAGAAGAATGAAAAGTAGAAGAGGCATCACAAAAAGCTTTTGATTTCCGCTCATGTGTGTAAATAAGTTCAAGTGGGAGTTCGTCTAAAAGTCAGGTCAAGGATCATTTCTTGAAGTAGTCGTAGTCCCGCGACTGCTACAGCTATGGTCGCTGTTTCCTGAGCTTTATTACAACAACGATGAACAACGTAGCACCGAACGACTTTTTATATTTATGAGAGACAGGGAGAAAGAGAGAGAGAAAGCGAACATAAAAACAAGTCAAGTTGAATGAGTATGTGTACCTACGCACAGTACATTTGTGTGTAACATGAACATGGAAAATAGACAAATAACATCATAGTGAAAAGAGAGTCAAGTATATAAAAAGGAAAGGCAGAGAAAGAGTTTGGTAAACTGTTTGCTGGCAGTTTTCTTTGTAATGTCACAAGAAGAAAGTTGCGGAAATAAAATAATGAGCTTAACCACATGTTCTTGGCTTTATTTTGTACTTTAGTTTGGGTAACTACTACGTACGTGCATTACGCTGCTTGAAGCTTGTATGTATCTGTCGCCTCTGCCGTAAGTATACAGCACACAAGTTTGTGTAAGTTATTAGAGAAAATCCAACACGATGTTTATTACGACTTTCTTGATTCCCTTCTGCTAAACTTGTTCCTTTCTTTTGACCTTTCTTACTTTAGAATCGCTCTTGATTTCTGTCCTCCTCATTTTCTCTATTTTTGCAATTTTGTAAATGCAAAACAAATTAAGTGGAATTATGACATTGTCATGTCCTCGACTAGTCTTATTTCTCACTAAATGAAGATTAAGATTTACTAGATGAAAAAGGTATTTCGCTCGTGTATGCTCTTAACAAATGAAATTCTAAACGAGTGTACAATCGATCTTGTGTTGTGTAGTTTATTTTAACCATGTATACTTATGTATGTACGCGGACGGGGAAGGAAAAATACAATAATAATCATGTTATATGTAAGTAGGTAGTTTTATGTCTTGGATTCAGTGATTCTTTTGAGCCCGTTACGAGAACACTTATTTAAGTAGGATGGCTCTCCAGAGCATTTTCCATGTCTAGTAATGCAATTACTAGAGCTGATAATTCTTTAAAGCCATTATTCCTTAAAAGGGTCTATAGCATTTTATTCAGGAACAACATGTTTTCTTATAAACATTAATGCTAATGTTTCTTATATCGACGTCTTATTGTTTACTCTCAGCTTCACTAATCTTTTAAGAATAGATTAGCAGTATCGTCATCATCATCATTATCTTTTTAAAGCGTTTTACGTCTTATTTTTCTTCAAAAATATAAGAAAATCGACAAACTTTCGATCGTTCAATTACCATCCATAATTTATTTTCCCCCAACGGAGTCGTGAGTACCGTTAAATTTTTTATGCTGAACTAACGCCAGTAATGGTATGTTCGTATATAAATCCTAATACAAAAAAGGTATTAGGGTAAAAGGTTAATTAATACCTTGAATTTTGCAAAATAAGGTTACAAAAATAGGATTTACTAGAGATGCATTGGTTTTCACTCCGATCCAACCTATATTATTCATGCATACATACAATACAATGTAATCCAACTATTTAGTTTTGAAGAAGAAAAAACCTTCAGTTTATGCTGAATTATTTTGCACATGAACAACATTGTTGTTCAACCCATTTCGCTATTATTATAAAATAAGTTGAGAAAACAGCTTGCAATAGTAATAATAGTAGTAACACTAAAGTAGAATTTTTGTTTGCTTTCTACTCTGTGTAAAGTTTCAGTATATCACCATCAACCAGAAGAACAAATGTTTGCTTTAGCAAACTACACACCACTGCAGTTGTAGCAGGGGCTCGTAAATATGCAAAAGAGAAAAAAATGGTTTCATTTCTACTTGTAGAATATATACATGTATATTTTTTCTTTAAATCTCTGTTGCTTTTTCTAGATAAAACTGCTTTGCATAATCATCTGCTGCTACTTCCACCACCATTCTCCATATTGCTGTCTACGGCTACATCCTGCTGTTGAAAACGTACATTTTCCCAACTTTCACCGTGAAAATCGGAAAAATATGTGTACATTTGGCAAAATGCTAATTTGAAAGTACAACTACAACTGACGAGTTTGCTGATGACTCCTCTGTTATTTAGATAGCCAAACGGAAAAAAACGACAAAACATATAATCTGGTCTGGTGGACGACTATTTTAGTTCTGTAACTTTAAATAAATGTAAAGTGTTTAGCTATCTGTGTGTAACATATGCACAAAAAATTATACATGCATCGGCAGAACAATGCACACATTTACAACGATAACGCAAACGCATGCTAGCTAATACAAACAATGTTGTAAAGATATGCGGTAGATCCTATATGTAAAAGAATAAACGCATAATGTACATTAAATTACACATGTTTCCTTTCTGATTTTCTTTGTATTTCATATAATCATGCATGGATAAGCGTCTACATCAGCCGTAATGGTCCTATTTTTTCTCGTATTCCTTTTTACCCTACTCCGCCAATAACGATACTCTGCATCCTACCGACACACGGCAAAAAAAGAGTAAATGGGAACTGTTACATTATTCATTGGATTAATACCTATAGGAAACACATAACTGTTTCATATCTCTGAGGGGAAAAAAGGAAAATAAACCAAGTAAAACGGTGCACTGTATGCACATCAGGACTTGGATGTATGTTGAATGTTGCACTCAGATGTTTTATCTGTAAAATGTATCACTGCTACATGTGTACATACATACTCATGTACTTTTCAAAAAATACAATTCTAATAAAGCCGAATTCTTACTACTTTCTCTAAAAAGAAAGATTACTTGAGCGTGTGCATGTGTATGAACCGATACCGGGTATTTTTCTATTCTCCTCATGCCGCTTTTCTGCACAAAGCCATCACGCAAAGTATATCAAGTTGCCTTCACCTAATCACCCAACCATTTTCCCCGACTTACAAAACCAAATGAGCCAAAAAGTATTTTTCGCCAGCCACATGAACCGGCTTCACACGCTACGTTACATTCCAGTTCGCACAATGTACTTATTTGCCAGTGCAGATTTCTCTTTTGTGGTCTATAATATGTCAGTCGAAATTTGAAATGCACTTGAAATTTTGCTAAGCAGAGGGGGAGCTGAAGAACAATTGAGATGCATATCGATGAAGCCTACGTTACGTTTGCAGAAATGAAATGCCAGTAAATTAGATAAGTTAGCAAAATTGCATCAGTCTAATGAAAGTATTAAACAATAGCTAATTTCACCTAAAAATACGCTTATGATATAATATTATATTAGTTGAAGTGTATCTGGATGGTTTGAAGTTGATATTATTGGGACGCCCCGCTATTCAATCATGTCTGCAAAGCCACCTTCGAAATGGGGATATTTGTGCTTCATCATCATCCATCTATTCCCCTCTCCCTACATCATTTCCTTTCCTCCAGATTTGGATACACACATTAGCAACAATAAATGAAAAGCTAAAGAAACATCTAATTTTTATATAAACTAGACAAAAATTCTGCAAGGCTGATTTCGAGAAAAGTATATTATACGAAAAGCCGCATGCACGAGCTGAACTGAGCCGTGTCCATCACTATCACCGTATTAGCTTAATTTCAACCAAGATACAACCCGTGAGAAGAAAAAAGGAACATTATATGCATGTATTTTAGACGTATATTGAAAAAAGAGCATAGTGGACTGGTATTAGTCCATTTTGATAAATACTTTGAGAGATGAAAGCAGTTTAGTGATGTATGGATGTATGTATCCATATTATTTTATCTTTCTTCCATGTGGCCTGTGTAAAGGTTTCAAGATGTATATTTGCACATTTTTATGTGAGAAGGAACACCGTGGAACGAGCGAGATAAGTCGAGCAACAAGATCTGATGGTAATTTATGCTTGGAATACAGATGCTCTAAGCAGGAGTCATGTATTATCTGAGAGAGAATATAGAGCCCTAAAAAATCAGATCAGGCCTTTCTCATCCATCACAACAGAGAAACTGGTAATAGCTACGTGTGATGGTAAGATTGTGTGGTGGGCTGTGTGCATGAGTACAAAATGCAAGTACAGCGATAGATATAAATATATCCCCACGTGCATATGCACACAGCCACACAGTAGACATAATTTCATAGATAGTCATCCTATATAACCCAAAGAAAGAAAAAAATAAGTAAAGGGATGTCTAACAATCTTTTTTCCTTTCTTATTTTAGAAAAGATCCAAAAAGAGAATCTTTTTCTCTCCTGTGGAGAAAGCTCCTGTCTCCAAAGGGTAAAGGCAAATAATATTCTCTTTACAGCCAATGCTCAAAGAAAAATAAGGAACAAGATGAGTCATAAATATTACATATTGTGTGCCTCATCTATTTTATATATCATTTTTTATACATATTTCCCCCATATGAAAAAGAGAAATAGCATTACTAAAAGTATGTAGCATTGTGAATCGAAACAAAAGGAATCTAGCAGTGCAGCAGATAGACATAATATCCACAGAGAGCAGCAGTTGAATGCGATTTATATTTCTACCACCATTTCTCTACTTTTGAAAGACATATAATATGTGTGTGATCGTGACGTGCTATGATGTGACTAGTCCAACATGGAAATGATAAAGACTAAAATATTTTAGGAAACCGTAAAATATTCACCTTCACATTGAGAAGAATAAAAGTGTCTGAAAAAATTCCAGACTGAACAAAAAATCCGTTGATGTTTGCCGAATGATGACTTCTCTCTGTTGGCATTCGCTCATATAATACAGACACACTGTACAAGGTATACCATTATACCGTAGCACACTCTCCATGATATCCAGTGAAAGTTATTGCATTTCAGCTGGAAGTGTGCGAAAGGATATCAAACGAAAAAAGGTAATACGAGAAGAGCAATGGAGAAGTCGAATCAGCAAGCCAACACGTATAAGCTGAAAACCTACTTTTTTGTGTTCTCGTTTTTTCTTCTTATTTTCTCACTTCATCTGATTAGTTTTAAGCTAGATAGTTTTATAAGCATATTCAATGTGAAGGTGCGTACGTGATTTGATGTGTCTGATACAATACATTGGGAGCTACCTAACACACAAAAAAGTAACAATAGTGTCGTCGTCATATTATGTATATGTATAAGTTTTATTACACGATTTTTTTTGCTTTATTTCAAAGAAAAGAAGAGAAGAGGAAGGTAGTCTTTTTTACTTTATGTGAACCTGAAACTCTAAGGCAGCTTAGTCAGCACACAGCAGAGTCACTTTACTCGTTTTTTTTTCTCCTCACAGAGTCAGTCAGTTGCTTTTAGATTTTTTCAAAAGATATTGAACTCTAAAAAGATTTCCTTTTCTTCCCCATTACCTTAGATGAATATCATTCATGAAGTGAATTTAAGATTAGCATCTATACATATCTATGTACATACTTATTTTGTATATAAAGCGAAAATGAAATTGAGGTGGGAACTGGCACCGTAAGCGAATAAAGTTAGTGTACAAAAATTTTACCCTGTTTATATAGTCAATAGTATGATGAAGTGCTTTCATATATGTTCGGCTATAAGCTTGTAATATTTTGCAAGTTTTGACTATATTCTTTGTTCTGTTCAACAAGCCTTTCAGGGGACATACATAATAATAGGTTCCCAGCAGGTGAAACTATTTTTTTCACTCTTTTGAAATGCACACACACACACGTATAAACACAAAATATTCTATGCTGCTTATAAACATGTGCCAGTCCCAAATGAAACGAGAAATGACAGTGTGTGAGCAGCATGGTTTGTGTGTGAAATGAATGTGATTTTTGTTGCAACAGCAGCAACTCAAGTCAAGACAGCCAGATTTTTTTCTCTTTGCTTTTGCAATACTATTTTCCTTACAATACAATCATGTTTTTATAGCGTATGTACAACCACGTACACAGTTCCTTTTATCACCATATATGAAATAAAAAGAGCAAGTCTTGTACATGTACCACTATAATAATAATAATAAGCCTAACGATACCTTTACTACTTTCCCCTCATTCATGTCACAGGTTCACCAGGAGGTCTTTCTACCTTCGTTTTTCTCCTTTTTTCTTGGCATCAGCGGTAGTAAAACACAAAAACGGTGAGCTACTACAATGTTGTATATGTGCATTTGCCAATAACAAAATGTATAATAATGACAAAGCAAAATGAGAAAGCACACACCACACACACCTTTATTTCAAGCCTTTTATATTACATTGTGTCTTAGGTACATGTTTCTTTTCGATGTATTGCAAAAAGCTACTCTTTCTCTTTTATGTTTACCCTCAATAAAAATTGGTATAGGCACTTTTCCTGTGTTTTTGGAACAGAGTTGTGTGCAAAAATGCTAAAAATCACACATTCCCTGCCAAGAAAAATTCTGCTTTTTAACTTACAGCCAAACAAACAACATATTACTTGGAACTGCATTCAAGCTGAGCTTTTAAGAGAGGGGCCTCGCGCTTCCTTCCTCTCTCCTCTGATATTTTGGAACACAATTATACTGATGATAGTACTAATATTGCATATCTCTCTCTAGTATTATGTTTTGTACATGGGATAATGATGTGAACTATTTAATAGTGAAAATGTCTCGTTTTAAACACCACTACAATGGATGCCATCACGTCAGGAGTGCACACACTACCATTTTCTCTCTTGAATGTTTACCAAGAAAAACGTTGTACAAAGCATAAAAAATGGGAATTCATGATACTCACTCACCCATTACCATCAAAGCATAAAAACAAGGCTCACAAAAGCATACATAAGAGCCCATAAAGATAGAAAGAGACTTAATCCTCGTAGACAGAAAAAATGCGTCAGGTAAAGAAGAGGAAGAAATATTGTCTGAGAAAAGCAGAGATACTAGTAAACTGGTTGAAGGGAGAGAAAAACACTGTGACTTGAGAGTAGAGTTGTTTTTTGGTTCGTTTTTTTGTTTGGTGAATAGAGAGAGAGGGAGAAGAGAGACGAAGAAGGAAGACTACAAAAAACTTTTTCTGTTCATATCACACTACTAATATGTTGGTAAGTATAAAAGATCGCCTTTGGAAGTTATTGATCGAGTTGATCCATACGTGTGTACTATATTAGATGAAGAAAGTAAAGTGAGTAAAGGCACACCTTTCCTATTACTTTCTCGCTCCCTCTCTACTTTCCTACTTACTTATTTCCATCTCTGTTCAAGCTGAAGCTACCATCTAGCATCTCTCTCTCCGCTCTGATGTTATGCTCATGACGATGATGGTGTCCCTTGATATTAGTAAAAAATAGAAAAAGTGAAGTTGCTCCTACTTCTTTTTCCCTTACTACTCTTCACTTATTGGAGCTGTTAGAAAAGAAGAGGAGGATTCCTGCTAGCCTCTTGGCTAGATGAGAAAGAGAGAGAGAGAGGAAGCTTCATTTTTCTCCAATATATTACGATTACCTTTGCGACTTTCGTTTTCTTGTTAGTTTCCTTATTTTTTTGAAAAAGAGAAGCAGCAAGATGGGATGTTGGTTGGAGAGCGAGACATTTATACACACAAAATATATGTACATAACATAATATACATCATAATAAGTACCTATAAAAATGGTATACTTTTTTGAGTGTATATGCAGCAGTGACTGCTTTAGCTCTTCCGTGCACTCATTCGAGAGTAAAAAGTAAGCTTGCATGTTAGAAAATGTCCTCCCACCTTTTTCAGAAAGAGCCAAACCTATTTTAACCGAAAACCGAAAGTGGTGGAGCATGCAATGCAAGCCGGGAGCAGCAGAAGAGAGGAGAGAAAAAGTTTACTGAGTAGAAAGAAAGAAAACGAGGAAAATCAAAGCATCTTTTATATAGTACATGTTTTCTTTATGAACAACTTCATATAAAAGAGGAACAGTAGTGGAAACAGTAGTGGTATAGAGGGATACCCTTAGTAAAAAGACATATTATACTAACGACCAATGAAACAAAAATATCTACCGATTATCAGTGGAGTGGTGCTCATATGCGTATTTTTCGCAGTGTAACCTTACCTCTCATAGCACTTAAGGTTATTGGTAAAATGGACCAGTTACATAAAGATCAGTAGTAACATCGAATATAAATACAAATAGTAATGCGTATCGTATAGCGCAGTTGTTAGAATTACGGATTGCGTTTAGTGAATGAGAAAAAACATCATTTACTTTAGTGCAGATCAATAGACATTTGGCAGGACATCGTCGAGAAGAGAGGTCTAAAAACATTCTACCTTGCCTATTTTGTATCAAACGTAGGAAAATTCCGTTGTACCCGGCTCAGCCATAATGGACTAAAATGCTTTACTGATAAGCATACAAACAGACTGAGACTACAAGCCATCAACGGTATTTTACCTTCCATCCAATAAGCATACATGGTTTAATGTACGGTCAAATTTTTTAACATTTAGTCATGTATAAACATATAAACAGAGACACACGAATGCTAAGGTCTTTTTGTCATGAACATTGCAGTGGGAACAGATAAACAACTGAGGTACACCATTCACCTGAATATTTCTGCAGATGTTTGTTAAAACCGAAACTGGAAAACATTCTCGAAATTCTTCCCCTTCCAAAAGGGAAAGGCAACCGTTGGATTTAGAAACAAATTGGTGGGAAACGTGCTACACGTAGGCATACCTGATAATAACATATACGAGAATGTAGAAATGTGGCAACAAAGATTTTAAAAGAGTCTCTTGGAATTATCTGGTGAAAATAAAACCTTCATTTGAGATTTATGATTTTTAGGATATTTTAGTTAAAATTAGGCTGTTACTAAAACCTATGGGTAAACTAGTTTTCTTTTGTGCACAGAGAACACACATAACATAAGCATGTTGACCCGTATTGGCTAGGATATAGAACATTATGAGACGATAAAAGTTGTTATAAATTTTGATATACAAACATGAGCATGTTTAATGTAAAGAATAGCATTTTAACTTTATTTATTTTGATATATGAGAACGTATCATATCACACTCAAGTATTGAAAATGTTTACCAACTGGAAAAAGGAAACCTATAAACTTTTATTTTTAGACTTGTAACTTGTAAGTAGGCGCTACTTATATTTGGAACTTATTTGTTGGCGTACTTGAGATGTGATAACTTTGACAAGTGCTACTTATCCTATCAGTTTTTTGAACAGGTATATCGAATTCTCATAATATCTGTATGGGTCCGTTACAATAACAAATTTAAAATCCTGACAGTTTATCTACCTACGTGTGAAATCTAAATATGTATTTTTGGTTTAAGGGTCTATGCATGTGCGTAAAACGCGTATGTGCCTCTGGAAGTACTTTTATTTTCTGTGATAGGAAAACGGATATTCTGTTAGTCGTTTATTGAGTTCTGTCGGTAGGCTGCTGGCAGAAGAAGGAAAGGAGAGGGCGAAGATAGATACATTGGGGATTATTTTCTTTTTCCCTCTGGAGTAGTCGTTCTCCTGTAAAATGACTAAAAGTCCATGCTTTAGGGCTAAACTTATCTCTCTCACTTTTTCACACTCTCCTGATGTTCACACCCACAAGAAAATATATGGGGAAATGTGAAATTCTGAAGAGATCATCGTCATCGCGCCGTGAAGTGTATATTTAATCAAGAAGAATATATCAAAGAGAGTGTGCCACTCTCACAAAACTCCCATTCCCATAACCCATCAACTAAAAACCTGCTTAAGACCTCCTCACGTGCACTAAAGCGCAATTCGTCTTTAACTCGACGAGAGTAAAATGTAATTTCTTGGAGAACACCACACCACCCCAAAACTCTTAAATAGACGGATTATGAAGAAAAGGATGAAATACGCCTTTTGGTTCGGTTACTGCTTGTGTAAATGTAAATGGCATATTGTGGTATGGATTTTGGATGGGATAAAATGTTGGGAAAAGTTAAAAGGTTAAAAACGGTTATAATGCTGGGTGTGTATTTAGGCTTTACTCATGACAATAAAAAGAGGCAAGGCAGACTCTATGACGCTACTGTTACATAAATTGAACGTGTCGTTTGAAACGATAAAGGAAAAAACTTTTTTTTTGCTATAAGTTTGTCGGCTAGACTTTGTGATGTGTAACAAGAAAGTAATATGTAGAATAGAATATTAAGTTATCATGTTTTTATATCATGACTTGACTCCACCTGATTTCAATCACTGGAAAAGACTTACAGAGGATCTGATCTGATGCGACCATATTTGATATTGTGTGGTGAATAGGTTTTGTTCGTGGTAGATTTTCAAGTGTTTTCATAGACTTTTATGTTTTTCTGGATTTCAAGGGGAAAGCAGAGCAAAAAAAACTTAGGAGTTCACTTAGGACTAGGACTACGTAGAGAAGTAATCCTCAATCCGAACATGTTCATGATTAATGAGTGCAAAACAATGTACTTGAATTCTAGAGTAGGCAGGTAGGTGTACAAAACATTCCAACCATTATGTCGTGTGGGAGTACATAGGTAGGTAATGTGAAAGTACTTCATGTCATCAAAATGTCAGCACTTCAGAATTGCCCGTAACTAATCTACCTTGTTGTGAGTTTTTGGACCAGAAACCAAATATAAAGCCTACAAAAATAATCCAAGCATTTTTGCTTGAAGCTATTTCAATGATATTTTTGAATTATATGAATTCCTCTGTTTACCATGTATGATCACGATTATATTGATGAAAGCAAAAGCCAACATGACTCTTGAGAGATAATTCATGTTTTCGTTATTACGAACGCAAGTGTATGTTTAAAAAATATAAAATGTCATTCGAGCAAGTGAATGTAGTAGTGTGGTACTCATACATATAAGGTATCATGATACACAAGCTTAGTTTTCATCCCATCCCAACATCCCATTGCACTGCAATACAAAGTAACGACATCATCAGTTAATCTCTTCAGATATTAGTAGCATAACATGTCGACAAATTCATGCAGTCATCTCCGCAGCAGCAGTGAAAGTACGACACAGTACATATACGTTTCACGCTATTTTGTCGTGTTTTATTGTTATTGCTGTGTCTGCACTTTCATATCAGTTTTGATTCAAAAATAGAAAGCTCTCATGTGAATAGAATAATGTAGTAAATGTAATGCCACAACAGCAAGCTTTCGTTTTGCTTTAAAATTATGTCAGGAAATACTGAGATATAACACCACCAGGCAAGAACAGACTCATAATGATAATATTTCAATGGAAAAGAACATAAAATGCTTTTGAACGGATAAAAATACTACATACTCTGTAAAATGATTTCAATGTAAATTTATGCAATGTTTGGGGGTGTGTCATGTTGAGAGACAAGGTAATCGCATAACCAAATGGTATAATTTTAGTTTTAGTAAAATGATTTCTTTAGAATAAACCAACACCAATTTTATAATCGTTCAGCTGCCTCGACAAAATTACTGCGTATTAAATATGTATGAAGAATATTGAACGCACTAATGAGTAAGAAGTTATTTTAAACAAGAAATACCAGCCTTAGATTTTTTGGCGACCACTATTTTAGTAATTTATTACACAGCGGGTCCATTTTTAGATGACAAGTCTCGTAGATGAAGTGAGACATGATTTTGTGAATAATGTCTCGAAGAAACTGACGAAACAAATGTGGTGAACTTAAATGAGGCACACTTACCAAATGTGGGTATTATAGAGGCCAACTTTTCATGAAGTTCTCAAGCTTTTATCAATTTTATAAGACTACAATAGTTGTATAAAAGGAAATTATATGATATTTCACAACCAAACACGCATTATTCTTTCATCCCTTTTCCTTTTGCAGTATATGTCTCTCAACACAAAAAAACTTGAAACAAAAGATGATGAATGAATGAACCAACCAAGTAAGTATAAAATTCTAGGAAAAGGAATAAGTTTTATGAACCGAGACTCATTCGAGGAATTTCTCGTGAAAGCAATATTATAACTATTATGAAATGTTAGTGAGTAGTAATAGGACGAACTGCCGCTGTGTGACTCTTCCACAATACCTATCTGCCATAGTATTATGTGCACCTAACTTTTTCTTTATAATAGCAGCATTTGAGAAACTCGCACAAAAGCTAACTAGATCCATAGCTCATTCAGTTGACTTTAATATACAAATATACTACGTTTCAGCAACAAAGTTCTACTCACTCCACTACTGCCACTGTTTCAGAGAAACTGTTCGTATGTCTTATGTGGCAGCTCCCATTGAACTAGACTATAAAAGACAAGTGGTGGTGGTGTAGGTATTAAGCATTTGCCCATTTGTGTATTATGTACCTCAACAGTCAAATGTGATATTATTGACCATACCGTAAAAACTCATGGCATTTTCTCTTGTTAGCTTTACGAGCTTTCACACAACAAGCCAAAGTGCTTTAATGGCTAACAATAAAGTTGCCAGCATATTTAGTGGAGAATTCCGGTTGGTAGCATTGCTCTTTTTTCCGCTTCTAATAAATATATTTTTTCAAATTGTCTCATATACTACGTACCTAAGTATATATTCTCTGAAAAATGTGTGTGTACTTGTTCCAGTTCTAGACATGGCAAGGTGCACAGCCGGTTTTGCAACTATTTATGGATGTATTTTATATGCACATTTATATGTTCTTGTTTCTTTGCCATGCCATGAAACACGAGCAGGAAGACGTTCTCTTCCAAAAAAAACTTTTTTTCCTTGATCCATGTTACTGGGCCGCTAACAGTGTTAATAGGAACACCCCTAGTTAGTCTCCTTTAGTTTTTTCCTCTCTTGTAGTCCCCAAAGAATTTTATATCCTCTCGTGATATATACATTAAAGGCGACATCAAATGTGTGCTACGCGGTATAGCCACACTTCTTGTTTTTTAAGTAAAAAAAGGTTCACACTTATTTTTTCTTACCAATAGACTTTTGCTGCTCCTCTAAACTGAGTAGTTTATGTTGCCAGTATACCATTAGCACTATAATGGCCATTACAGCCAAGAGGACCAAGTTGGACGCCCATTTTGACCACATCACCGTCCGCATCCCTCCTGCTGAAACTGCCTTTCCAGGGTCTGTGCTGATATGTTTTTACGATAGTTGATCTAAAAGAGGAAAATTAGAGAGAGCTGCAAAATTTTGTAACTTTCTCCTTTATAAAGCGATGCGAATAGTCTTAGACATTTTAGTATTATTACAGCTATTTCATATCATAGCAGTAAATTCATTCAGTAAGCAAGATTCTTCAGATATCTATTTTGATAATAACAAACAAGAGTAAAAAAAACTTAATGCTGCGTAGTATCAATTTACAGCGGTTGAAATCATAAAAGTAATAAAATATCGTTTCGCCTACGCTGTCTAATATACGATTCTATTCGCCTACAAGTTCTAAAAATATAAAATAGCAAATACAGTAAGCTATCTACCAATTTATGTAAATGTTTTAAAAATAAAGCACACTGTAAAATATTAAAAGAAAGAAAAATACAAAAAAATCACATTTCATTCACTTACGTGTTTAGCAAATCGATGAAAGATCAAGTGTTTCCTTCATATTCCCCATCAATTGTATACTTCTGAAACAATAAGAAAATGAGCTAGTTAGTTTTAGTACACATTTAACGTTGTAGTGAAAGTAAGTGAAACACATTTTGTAATCTTAGAATGTGCAAAAGCAATTGGTGAAAGTATGCCCTTCTTCATAATAATACAAGGAAAGTTCATTTGACAAGTAGAAATGCGAAAATGCCAAACGACAATTTAAGGCATTAGTAGTAGGAAAATGTGCAGTATGTATATTCTCGTTTCTCCCTAGCCCTCTCTACATACTTTTCTCTTTAGGTTGTGTCACCACCTCCAGTGGGTTGTTAATATAACAAAGTGTATTACCACTTCGGGACCAATTTCTCGAGGGTGAAGAAGACGAAATGACGAGGACGTTGAGAAGTAAGTTGTTCACTCGCGCACTATAGATTTAGCAAACGCCTTTGTTTCTCTCTACTACCATTCTAATGATGTGATGGCTAGTATCCTTCTCTATTCCTTTTGGTACTCTTATATAGTACTACTTGGTACAGTAATATGTATATATAAAGTGCTTGAGAGAAATGTCACAGGAATCAGTAGAGTAGAAGGACAAGAACGTTTTCAATTTCACTTCCCTTATTTCAATCTTCTCAACCCACTTACAGTGGATTTAAACGCTTTTCTTCTTATTTCCACCACTTACTCTTCTTATTTTCTGCCCTACCTTCCTTTTTCCTCACTTAAGTTGTACAGAGAAATACCTCTCTTTCCGTTTCCTTTAAATTTGCAAAAGCATATGTATATTAGGTATGTATTTCTTTTTCCTATAACTAACCAACTATGATACTTTGGCAGTTGGCCTCTTTTGTCTCTTTATTGGTACGGCTGTCGATCTATTCTTGTTAGTCTTAAAAACTCTTAAAATCTTGACTTTCCAGCATCTCGTTTATTCTTCATCTACCGTTTGTTCCTTTTTTATACTGTCAGCATCATCATCATATCAGAGGCAGAGAAACTATCTTCAAACGACAGCGGCAAAGCCAGAAAAGAAGCAATGAAGAGAGCAGAAAGTGAGTTGAGTAGTGAGCGAGGAGGGGATGACAGGAACGTGCATGAAACTGTGAGAGAATATTTTTAGTAGTTAGGCTCTTCTTTCTCTATTTCTCTTTGTACGTTACGCACCGTCTACGAAAGTTCAGCTTCACTTGTTATGTTGATGCCTTGTGCTCCTTACACCTACACACCTCTACTCTCTCCTTTTCACTAACTTTTTTATGTTCAATGAGAAAGCCGCGCTGTCTACATGACACACTCTACTCTTTCCCCGCTCTCCTACTCGCCGTAACACTTGAGTATCATCATCACAAAGTTAGTAATCGTAATATCTAATAGCCTTGTACGAAATTTCCTCTGCTGTAACAAGACAACCGTGTGTGCATTTATACAGGAAGATGATACGATGAGCTTTCTCTTTTTTTCAGAAAGGGAGAAACAGATGAGCTTTTTTTTCTTGTACTACTGACTTGACTACCCTTCTATTTTTTTGGTTCTGTGCACACTGCTCCGCTTACACTCAGTCATAGACAGGTTTTTTATACTTTACTCTCGTTTCCTTTGTGCCTCCCAGCGATCTGTTGGCAAAAAACAGACAAAAGGATCTAGAGATAAAAAAGATGAGCTGACTCGTTTTCTTGGGTTGTGTGCCACCACCAACATCACAACTGCTGAATAGTGAAAAAGAGCTACCAAACACACCATCAAACTACCGCTTCATCGTAATACATTCTCATACAAAAGACAAGCAGAGAGGGGAAAAGGAAGGTAGATACGAGATTAAGATTAAAAAACTACTGTTTCATAAAGTATTAACGAAGTAGCGCTCAGATTATCATGTTATAAAGAAATCGCGCTTAGGGATAAAATTAACTTTATTCTAAGAAGATGTAAAACACAGAAATTGTTCTGCAATTACGTTATCGGATGGTTACCCAATTGTCGAATCAGATGGCGCTAAGCTAAAATTGTTAATTATGTTCAAACGTCTTTTTTAATTTTATATCTTATTTCAAATAAGTTAAATATAATAGAATATATATTCGCAGATATTTTCAACTTTACTTCTGCTGTGTCTTGTTGCATAACTTAACTTCAGTTTTAGTGTTGAAGGTTATTCCGAATTGAAGGTCACACATTTTACTAATCAAAATCTAATACTATCGTAGGACATTTGGACGGACGATAGGACGGTTGTGGTCGCCCAGATAAGGATTCAAACAAAAAAGGATAATAAATAGAATCGAGGCCAGGTTGAATGTTGGCAGCATCAACATGTAACCAGAAACATCGAAAATGTACTCGTACATTCAAGAATATTTTTTACAAAGAATGGACAAACTAGTTTGCCAGAAAGTGTGGTGATTTTTGTACATTCATGCATTATGTGCGAGCTACTTTTTTCCTGGTTTGAATATGTGCATGGGTGAATAACTAGATATTATTATTACATGTGCCTACATATGAAATACCCGTTCGCTGCGCTGTCCTTTTTTTATCAAAAAAAACCTTATGGTTCTTTCGGTGTTAAAGAAGATGAAAAAGTGTCTTATACGTCTCACTTTTTGAATGTACTTTTTCCCAAGAAATATATATGCTTTCCAGTGTTCCACACAAGATAAAAAGGAAAACAGAATTTTTTATGCACGTCTGTTTTTAAGGATAAATAAAAGTGAAGGAGAGAAAGACGAAGAAAAAGCAAAAGGGACTCAAAAAGAAAGTCGAGAAAAAAAGACTTGGAGCAAAGAAATGCTTGCATATGTAAAGAAGTAAAAATGATGATCATGATGATGTAGCAAAACTTGGTATTAGTATAACCACTAGTAAAGAAAGAATGGAAAATAAAAGTAGTATATAGAAAGTTAGATAGTTATATTATGAAGGTATGTATCCATACGGAACATATAAGTGTATACAGTGGTATTATAGCAGCAGCAGTAACGGGACTCCACACTTCAAAAGTAAGTCAATGTTGCATGAAGATGTGTTTCTATGATCTTCTAACAAGAGAAGATGAGATGAACCACAGGATATTATCTCTTTTTTCTCTCTCGCCTGCTACTTCTCCCGGTCTCGCTCACTCAGTCGTTGCCTTTTGGATAAAGTTATATCCAATGATGATGAGGAGGCAAAGTGGCAAGATGACAGCTTATACTCGGGGCAAAACTTTATAGAAAAAGCTTTATGTGTGTTTACACCTATAAAGAATTGTATATGTGTGCATGCATATAAAGTTCTTTTTTTCCAAAAGCTTCCACATCATCTTATACATTACATATTACATTTTGTGACTTTTATAAGTTTATAATGTGGACTTTTCACCGACAGTCTATAGGACAGGACAACTTGTTCGTGTAAATAAGAAAAAAAGAAGGAATATGAGCAAGGTTAAGCGAACGAACGCCCAGTATATCTTTCCGCTTCACTACAAAGTATCCTTATCCTTCCTCTTCATATTTGTATACAGACAAAAAGCTATATAGTCAGAGAGGATCATAATCATTATCAACATCCCGTCAGCTTGCTCCACTCCTGTTGCCTTTTTTACTTGTAGGAATATTATTGCTTGTGTGTATGTTTGTGATATATCATCATATCTTTTTAAAAAAGGGGATAGCAAGTTGTGGTAATCAGTGTGAACGAAGGGCCATGTTCGTTCTCGACGTTAGGCTTCAGCTCTATTCTCTACAAAACCTGCCACCATTTTTGCTCCCAGCTATATTTTTACTCATGTCAGTCAGACCGCTGCTGAAGCTGAAGACAGGGAGGAAACGTTAAGCGAGCAGGTATAACTTGCTCCGAAATCCCCTGTCCTGACTGCTACCAACTTAGTTTATATTTATTATAGCGGGATGACACATATCTTTACTGACAGCTAGTTACATAAAAATGAACATAGTAGAAACGAAAGTGTAGTTAGATTTATAAGTATGATGATCATGATGGTAGTGGTGGTGGTGTCATAATAATATGTACACCTACAACAATACTCGCTTTCTCTCTCCTCCTCTTTTACTCATCATAAAAATGTCTAAGGAGCAAGATAGCGAAAGTAGCTTTCACTTGAACGTCACGGACGGATCATATAATATGAGCTATTGGAGAAGACGGAGGAAAAGACTACAAAGCAGTTTTTACTTTTTTTGTGCATGACACGATATAAGAGGAAAGGAGTAAATTCATAACAAGAGTGAACAACATGACATTTCCCTTGATATCGTGTGAGATTAGCTCATCTTCCACGAACAGGAAAAGCCTTCATCGTTAAAAAGTAAAAGGAAATGCCTATCTGTCTGGTTTCGTCGATGTGATGTTTTTGTGTGCTTCTCTCTTATTCCCTACATGTCACCGCTCATAATATATATGAATTTTATAGCTTCTGGTGAGTTTCCTATGATTCTTCATCTCACAGTGTGCAAGTATCTGTTGATGACGCTTGATGCTCTCTGACAAATAATATCACAAACCCAGCGTTCATTTCATTCGCTTTACTTTTGCACACCACTGTCACCGTCGTAATAATCATCTTCCCAAAAGATATTATGGAGATCACAATTGGAAAGTGGGTGGTAGCTTCTTGCTGATGCTGCACTCTGTGTTTTTATCTCTCAAGAAGTCTGAAGAATAGGCACAACCTACGTTTCATAATAATAAACGATATAATTTATGATGAGTTTTGACCCAACTATATTATTAAACGAAGTTAGTTACACCAAACTATGATGAATGCATATACACATCGAATAGGTAAGAAAGCATAACGATTTTGTGTCTAAAAAATACGGTAATATTCTTTTATTCTCAATATTCAAACTTGATGCCTACTCAATAATTCCATTTCAAAACCCAGGACAGAAAAACTCAAGTTAACAGAATGAAAATCAAGTTTTCCGACGCGCTTTACGAATATTACATCAACTTCAAGTTCAATAAATAATTACTTTATTTTTTTGTTTTTTTTCTGCGACGTGCTTTCTCCACTGTGTCTAAAGTAAGTTTCCACTCTTAAGAAAGTATGGAGGAGTTGAGATAGTGGGACAAAATTTGATAATGGTTCCAAGAAAATATATATTCATCCTCCCTCATGGGTAACGTGCATAAATAAAGCAGTGATACAACAGAACACTGTACAATGTTGCACACCACACATTTATATTATATTTATGTATACGCATACAAGTTCCATTTTCTTCGAACAAGAAAAGCAGAAAATAGGTAAAGTGGGAACAAGGTTCTAACAAGTAAGTTTTTACCACATTTCACCACCGTCATTTTAGAGTCGTGGAGACGATGTGAGTAGGAAAAAGCGTAAAATTGTGAGAAGACACACATCCATGCACATACTCTCAAAAACATCCACACAAAAAGTTGACTTTTGAGACAGCTCGCTAACCTGTCCGCCTGCCAACTCCTTATAAGACATGCGACAGCAGCATCACATCAGCAGGAAGACGAGAAAAAGGAGAGGACAAGAAAAACGATTTTCCTACGAAGAATGAAAAGGAACGAAACAATCCCAAATACAAAACACTATACACACTGCACAGTTTACACCATGAATAGAATGAAGTAGAAAGAAGCGTAAAAGGAGAAAGCGAGAGAAAAGAAGAGCTACCTAAACCAAAGCAGTGAAAACGCAACGAGTTGAATTGAGGTTTTCGTTCCTGTAAGTAAAGAAGAGAAACACACGTATCCTCTGAAAAGTAAACTAAAATATCAAGTCAACTTTCTACTTGTTTTCTTCTCTTTTTTCTATAAACTTCCCTGTGGCTCCTGTCTTGTGCCCTGAATTATATCTTTATATATTTATTATGATAAAAGAAGCACACCAAAGTACCGTGCAAAGACACTTTGATGTACTTGTATAAATGTACAAACCCAGTAAACACTATAACTTGATGATGGTTTGTAATATCACAATGTATTGTGAATCGTGTACTAGAAGAATAATCTCAAAATACGGAAAGTCCAGAAAAAAAGAAGTGAATGCATTGGCTTGTCTCGTTTTCTCTCTAGCTTAAGAGATTCTCGATAAGTATTTTTACTTGGGACTGGGTCCATAGGTACAACAATCCACTTTCTAATGCCAAAATACTTCATACTGCCTATCTACCTGACATAGTACAATGTGCATTGTATTTTCTTATACAATACAAACAAAAGTATGCCTACTTGAGTGGACTTCATGTAATATAGCAGCAGTAGTCGAATTTCTTGGTTCTACAAAAGCATCCTTTCCTTAGCTGATACACTTTATTCACTTGTAGTGTATAAATATTTTAGAATTTTGTTCAGTAAACTTTGCTATTCTCAATCTCGTACCACACATTGTGCAATCCAAATAAAGTTTACTACAGAATCCTGTGGTCGCACTTTCTTTCTCTCTCTTCCATGTATTGACTTTAAGTCCACCCACTAAACAAAAGTCTATAAAGTCTTCTCTGTTTTGAAAGTAAAGGTGCTGGTCTCAGGTTGTTCTAATAAGTTTCCTCATTCCTATTTTCTTATTATAAATTAAACTATATGTGTGCCATACATGCGTGCCACTAAAACATGACATTCGATAAGATGAGCATGATTGTATATATGCGTTAATGAAGAAAATACTTTTGCTACCACTACAGTGTCACGCTGTACTCATGTCATTCCTATTAGTTTAGCTCTGGCTGATGTAGAGCATTCACCTGGTGATAGACTACTTTAACTTGCCTCCATGTCCCTTTTGTCCTTTTCTCCTGTGGAATACAACGACAACGAGTAAGCAGTATAAGCAAAATATGAAAGAAAGTAGCTCTCTAATTCCCGACTGCCTAGTAGATCTGAACCGGAACCATTTCAGAAATGTGAACTCATGACGAGAGAAAGAAGAGCATTACAGAAAGGAAAAGTGTATACACCTCTCATTTTGCCTCTGCTATTACTCTTCTACTCCCCTATGGTTCTCTCCGTGAATAGTAATCATATAAAGAGTAAAGTGTAGTGGTAAAGTTATTTTTGTACAAATATAACTCAATATGTAATGTGGATGCAGTAGTAGAACTTACTTTATACAAGAGTGACAGTATAATGCTAATATACCTGTCTAGCTTATACATATATTACTCGTCTAGCAGTCTAGTGTAAATGTGTAGGAATCCCAGAGATTACGTATGTAACTCTTTTTGCTACTCCACCGGAAACTGAATGAATGAGTAACGGCATCAGGAAGATAAGCCCTCCTCTGGTATTTCTAATAGAGAACCAAAAAAAACCTTTCCTAGCACTATTTATAATAGCTTGACTGGGTTTGCTTTGCTACACACAAACAAAAGGAAGAGCTGAGTAAAGTCTATGGGCAACACAACAAGCTAAAAAGATCCTTATTTGTGTCTCAATATATATAAAGAGGAAGGGAGAACAATGAACCTTTGCTTGAAATTTGCTCTTCGACCCTACACCTCGTTTGCTCCTTTCTCTGGTGCCTTTGCTCCCCACTGCGTATTATCCAACTGTCGTGCTTGCTAAGCCACAGATACTTTGCTTTTCATACACATCATCAACGAACAAGAAGAAAACGATGATGACTTTCTTAAGATGAATTGGTCTCTCAATTTAGAGCATTTCCTCAAAGGACTTTTGTGGGTAAAAACCACGCATCATTGACTGACTGCTATATAATGTAAGCTAAGGTCATATACTCAAGAAATTCCTTATATTCTGTTCCTTGGTTTTGTGAAACCCTCATAAGTTATGTGAGAGGAGAGGTATGTATGTTTTCAGAATTTAGACGAAGTTATATTTAAGAAACGTTTCACCAAAATTACAGCACACAGTACAGTATACGAAATTGACAACGTACTCAAATAATACGAAGTATAGCAAGCGTATAATGAACGTAAGCGTTGTTGTCTTTGGAAAACGTTTCTTGTTTATTTCCTGTCATTTAAAGATACGCACGTAATCATTTGTATTTCTTTATCACGCATCTGAATTGTACGGGTACGACATACCTTGGAAGAAAGTTTGCAATGTGCGGGAAGCGAAACTTCACACGCCAAAACATGAGCATTTTGAATGAAAGGTCTTTACTACAACACTCAAATCATAACCACTTTTATAAATGCAACGTCAATCATGGAGTATATTAGTGTATAACTTTCAGGAAACCTTTTTACCGAATCAGTAGTGAGTCGAATTGGTTGCATTGTGTTTAGATGTACTTGGTTCTCAAACGAGTACGAAATTTTGTTTAGTTTTTAGAGAAAGCTTCAAAAACAGTTGGGAAAAAGATATGAAAACAAATAAGGCTGTAAAAGGATGAAAATTCTTAGAATATTTTCCCTTTTTAGGAACAAATTGTTGAATATACATTATGCTAATTCAATCTATTCTGTAAAGTACGTATCCATAAATGTACATGGAAATCCTATGTATTAATTTATTTTCGTTTTGTATATTTTTTCTTCTGAAATTGCATGAATGACAATGCAAAAGCATTTAGTAATGTGGTTTCATACGTACAACATTCCAGTGCAAATTCATTTTACAATTTCAAACAGCTCCTTTCCTATTTGTCAAGTAAAACACATTCGGCTCCTTTTATTCTTTTAATGTTATCATTTTATAAAATGAAACAAGAGTACAAATTACACAATGACTACAATGAAAATGGAACAGCCATACCATCATTATTGCATTCGTTGTTTATACAGAGATAAGAATGTGTAAGCCTAAACTAGACGTCTACAACAGCAATGCACGCTAGTGCTAGAACTAAAACGTACTCCGGTTGTTGAGCCGCATAGTACCTTCACGAAAACATGCTGCTTTGCCGCTAGTACGGTAAAAACTATTGAAGAATGGTAAAAAGAACACAAGGGAATGCCACGAAGGGCGAAGCGAGTGAATAATAACCAGTAAAAAATGACGGTAACCAAAAAGACACAAAGAGTAAAACCATTCTTTTACTTCACGTAACGGCTTTAAATAAAAAGCAATATAAAGGATGAGTCCATCCAACCAAAGTATCTCGCGTCCTCATGGTTGTTGCATCAGAAGAGAAAGATACACAAAGCATGTCCAGATATATTAAAGTTATATCGTAACTTATGTGCAAGTCATGAGCACGTATGCATCTACATACATATTTTTCTCCTTTTCTACTATAGTGCATCAGTGTGTCATTACATTAAACCGAAAAGGAGAAAAATCTCCTTGTTTCGCTTGTCTGTTAATGCCCTATCCCTCTCGCTCTCGTATTTTTAAAGAGTAATGAATGGCACTAGAGAGAGAGGAGCCCTTTCGCCTTGAACTTTTCTCTTTTATTTCCACTTTCTCCTTTTACCAACACCGCTGCTTGTACCATGCCACGTCTGCTTACTACTAGAAAGTGCTGCTAGCATTCTTCTGTTTTCCTGCGTAGAATGCAGAGGCCTAGTATCCTGGTCTGGTCACTGTGTTTCTCCGTGTTATATTGAAATACGACCACAGAACCAGTTTTGAGAATACACACTACCTATGCACATCCCATCACACAAAACTATACGACTTGTTTTTCTTTGCAAACCAACTTCCAAGAAGGAAGCACTGGAACTGGACTACGATGTGATGTGATGTAACGTAACGACTGCATCAACAGTAGCAAGGTACTTCTTTTTAGATGATGATCATCATCATGTGTGTGTATTTCTACCTAAAGCATGAAATATCCATGTATATATATTTTCTCATGTGCGAATGCGAATAGTATGTGAATGTCTTGGCCCTTTACTTTACTCCACATTTATATACATTTATATAGTTATATTACTGGGAAACACTTTACGCATAAGAACCTAATGTTTTGAATTCATCGTCTTTTTCTCACAAGACTTCCATCTGTTTTGAACATGAACGAACACCAAAGAGAGATAAACTATACATTATGTTACGAGGAACAACAGAAAGGCAGTCAGCTAAAAACTCAGACAATATAATGGTGGAGAAGTAAAAGTATAAAAAATAGTGTTGTGTGTGTAAAAGCGACTGTTTACTTCTCGCATCCAAACAATAGCAGCAGCTTTTCCGTCTTTTGGGTGAGTGAACCACCGATGCGATGAAACAAATTATATTATTATATGTACATGTTCTTTAAAAAATGAGACAAGAGAAAGTGAAATGCTACTCTTTTTTTATTATTCTAACATCAACAAGAAGAGTGGCCAATATTACATATATTTATATGTATAAACGTGTTATGTGAGAATATATCAACTAACCCTACAATATTTTGGCTACAATATTTTCCATTCTTTTTGCCTTTTACTAAATACACACATTTTATTGCACTGCAATGGCACAGGTACACAACAGACACAGACATATGTATGTATATGATGAGAACAATAAAAGAATATTTATTTTTATAGGACTACGTTGAAGGTTGAAGCACACACAGTCGTAGACTCTCATATCCAACAAAAACCTACCTACCTGGAATAATAGCGGCAATGCATATGGATACTGTTTGTAGTGTGGTGATATGATGATACAGCTCAGAGAGCTCTGTTCACAATGCCTTCAAACTATTTTTTTCTATCTATGTGCCTGGTGAGGTCTTCTTTCGTTTTTTCCTTTCTCTCTGTCTGTTGTTTTAGCAAAAACCACGCTGGTGATGTTTTCCCATAACATAACATGATGCCAAGATTCTCTACATTTTGCTCTCTGTTGTAAGCACTATTACATTTTTTACCGGTACAAACATTTTGCAGAAACACGGCATCGGCTCGGCATACACATATTCTCTTCATGACTAACTTTTACTGCTGATGTTACGGACAACATCATGCAGAAAGGAAGGACGAGCCATTGATAATATCAGTTATACCAAAAATAAAATTCACGTAAAAGAATAAATATTTGTTTCGCTTTATAAATGCCACCCAAATAGGACACACGCACATTTGAGAACGTGTACATTTGTACACAATTTTCTACATCGACTGTGTATGGAGTGTGGAACCCAAGCATAAAATATCTTCTTTTTTTGGGGGAAATTCACATAAACAAAATAAAGGGAAAAGAAAGATGTTATCGTTTATGATCGTGAGCCTATACTCTAAACTATTCTCACTGCTGATGATTGTTCCTGATAAAACTGCACTCTGTTCAACATACAATAAAACTGCGGCAAAAACGCCTCGAAGGAACAAATAGTATAATTGCCTGGATCATCATTTTTATCACTGTTGTACATTAGACAACAAAAGTGCAAATATTTTTGGTGAAAGCGCTTTTAAATTGTTCCGATTTCATGATACTATATTTTAGTTTTTAAATATACATTGGTGTAGCCAACCGAACCGAAAATAGATAAATATGAAAAAAAAGCTTACCCATGAAAATCAGCTATCAATACTTTCATACCATTAACAATACTGATAACATCGCAATTTCTTTTTTTTCTTTTCTCTCGAATGACAATAATGATGATACTGCATAGACCCGTTAATTCGATGCTTTAGAATGCGGGTTGGTCCCAAATCGACACAATCATGCATGACACTCCTTTTTCTGCAGTTTTTCACCTTAGAATATTACAAAAAATATCTACCACTACCATCCTTATCGCATAGACCTAAAGGACGATCTTAAACTTTATGATGACGCAAGTATTTTCACAACTTTCTATTATTATCTTTCAAAATTATATGCTCTACTCCTCCCTATATTTCTATACACTTTTGTGAAATGATGAGAACTGTTGATTATGAAATACCTTTTTTGCTTTTGACAGACATACTATATCGCAACGAACTTCTTATTGTTTGAGTTTGAGAGAAAACCGAAAAGAAAGACTTTAAAAATTCACATGCCAATTCCATTTGAAGAAACGTGTTGATCGAGCCATGTACATACGTGACTATACAAGCGTATATTTTAAGCTAAGCGGGGAAAGTACAGAGAAAAAAGGTAGAAAGAATATTATTATTTTTTATTCATTTCATGTGTCTTTCATACATTTATAGGAATGACAGGAGTATATACGTCAAATAATACCGTTATTATTATTATCATCATTGTTCCTTTTCTCTTTTTTTATATAGTGTTTTGCATTACATCAAAATAACAAGTCATGACAAGTCATGAAAATAGGTACGTAGATGAATGTATGTATACGTATCGCGTTTTTCTTTGCATCG
>JAQFXM010000570.1:0-46453 GCA_034693345.1 Entomobrya multifasciata | reverse complement strand
TATGTAATTAAGGAATTATTTATTGGGCAAATTAAAAATCTCCAACCAACAATAGTCAGTAAAGTAACATAACATAAGCTTGTAATGATTAACACACCTCCTGTAAGTAGCATTTTTTAATTTTGCTGCTGGATAAAAATCATTTAGTCACATCTTCATGTTTAACATATACTATACTAATGCAGCACGAAGAAAGAAAAACATACAAAAATTATTTGATAATTAGTATGAATTGAGGAATTAGATGGAGAATGATTAGGTGCTAATTCGAATATAAAAAGGTAACTCCACCTGGAATTAATGATGCGCTGCATGACAGCGATAACAAGTCTGTCTGAACAATTAATTAATGTATAAAAATATAAATGTTTCAATTTGATACACTTCAACGGCAAAAGTTATCAATGTTTTAGAATTAATATTGCTCGTAGCCACAGATCGCTGGTATGAAGTGTTCCATTGTATGTATTTCTTCGACAATGTAGTACAGTAGTTAAACCAAACATACTAAATATTTTAGGGACGAAATGTAAGACTAACCTGTTTTCTTCCCGGGGCGATGGATGCGTCTCGTATTATCTGATTTCTTAATCACTCAACAGTAAACCTTTTCACAAACTTTGTAAAGTTTTAACTCACACCACTGACACCAACCAGTTGTTATAATCTGTCAAGTATAAAGAAAACTTTCTTACTTTTAAAAGTCTCTATTTTCTATGTAGCGTATGACAAAAATGAAAATGAGAAATCCAACAATGAACGCAGTCGACATGCCAAACACTCCCATGTTGCCGTCACGAAGTCTTCTTTCGTTATCTCTGAGTTCTTGATATCTGTCCCTGTCGGCAGAAGTGTATTCAGTATACTCAGATCCTTCCATGTAGAAGCCTTTTTCATTAAAACAATGAAATAATGATTTACTGTTTCTATAAACTAATTCTTGCGAACAAGAAAACTTCCTTTGAAAAAAGGAAAATTAGTTTTTGTAGTCAATCTTGTTATTCCAAAGATTTTGAAAATTTCTCTGTTAATTTAATAATCTGACAAAGTTAGCAAATCCTTCGAAAATTAGTATTCCACAGGGACCAACTTATCAATTATTTGCTTGTAAAGTGTATTCTCTCTCACACTTTCTCTTTTCACACTAAGTAGTCTAATGACACACCAAGGAGCACTTAAAAAAAGATGTTTTCCTTTTAAAAAAGTACCTCCCACTTTCAAAACCTATTTTCACTTCTCTCCTCCGCAATATGTAGTCCTCATCATTATCATTTCCCCTGCAAAAACTTTCCTTCTTTAATTTTTTCCTCTCCAATTCCCAAACTTGTCGCAATTTTCCGCAGTAGTTCCAAAGCCTACTTTAATTTACCAAGACAGAAGTCACTCTTGCAGAAAATTAGTGGCGACATACACAAAAAATTGCGAAAAACAACTCACTTTCAAACCAAATAATTATTTTCACTTTTCCGATACTTTTTCAAAGGGTACTTTCACAAGCGCAGTGTAAAAACATGTTATTGTATTCTTGCCAAAGTCCTTATGATTTTAGCAGCAGTGCTTCATAGAGAAAAAAATCATGCACTGGTCTGGCCTGGTAAAAGTACCTATTCAACTGGCTCCACTTTTCCCGAAAAAGGAACCATCCATCCATTCCATACTCCCTCTGATGCCAATGCTAATAATAATTTTTTCTCCATAAAATGTTTTCATAGCACTACACTACATTTTCTTCTTATTTTCGCATCAATGCTTTTACATTTTCTATTTAATACTTAAGAAATACACACACACATACACACTTTTTTTCTCCTCCACCACCAGTTCAAGTTCCACTACATATATCAGAGTATTTTGCTCTAATGGAGAAAACTACTAATGGAGAAAATGTTCATAAAAAATACTACCATTTGCTGTTTGCTTTCTCCTCATCACGTCAAAAGTCTCCTTGTGTGATTATTACACAAAGCAATGGATAACGTTCACACATGTACATGTACTACAACCACTACACAGCAGCATATCAGTAGCACTACTTGGTTTATTGCTTTTTCCACAATGACTCTGTATAAAAAAATGTACAATAATATATTATTACTTTTTCGATGAAAGCTATTCTCTGCTACTTGTTCTCTTTTTTACCTTGTATGTATAATGTATATGTATGTTACATATATGGACATGGACAGTTTCAAATATATCTACCTATTTTATTTTCTACAACTCACTTGTGTCCTATTGCAGACTGCACATTTTTGGTTGCAATAACGTTTTAAAAAGGGTGGTGGTATGGTATGGTAGTAGCTGTGTTTTTTGAGGGTACATTTTTTACTACTACACATTATTATTTAAAAGGGAACAAGGATATGTATATGAGTTTTAGGTAGGTATGTATGTGATTGTGATGTTTTTTTGCAGTTTTCTACTTCCACTTGTAAGAGAACTTGTACTACAAACTAGTTCGGCTTATTTCCTTACAAATTCCATTGTGTTCTTCATTCCCATCTCTTATTCCCTGGAAGCTGGAACATTTAAACAGTCAGTTTGAGAATGAGCTTTCTTTAAATCTGCAGTAACACGTTGTGTCCCTATATATCCCTTCCGCCCTTTCCATATATATTCAAATGGGGTGTGGAGGAGTAAAAACTTATGAAAGAAAGGACTATGGTGTATGGTGAATTGGCTAAAAAAGGAATGCATGTTGTGTAGTATGCATGCATAGAGCAGCATATGCACCCAAGAGACTTTTTCCTTCTTTTTTAATGTGATTACATTACAAACTTACTGTATAAACTAGAATACTTACAGTTTAGCAATGTTGAAAGGGTGGTCGGTCGGTAGGTATGATGGAATGGTTTGTAGGGTTGGGTATCCCTACACACTTTCCTTTATCGGTTGGTATAGAGCAAAGGGAGGTCTTGGAAGAATATTGCATGCACCTTTGTTTTTCCATTCCACATTGCTGTTCAACACCATTTCACTGACGTCTGAGACGATGACGACGACACCGCTCTGGTGCTACTTGTGTTGGTAGTGAGCTGGAGAAAATAAAGTGGTGAGTAAGCAAGCACACTACTCACTAGAGTCTCAAGATCATGATAGAAATGATGACTGGAGTAGAATTCGGGTGGAAGAGCAGATATTCGGGTGCGACTTCGGAGGATGAATATGGATATGTGTACAGCCTTATGCCGGAAATGAGATACAGGAAAGTCTTGATAGGAAAAGGTATGTTGAATGGGGCATAGTGGTATTGCATGACATGCAACTATACATTTTTTATCACAGAGGATCTATATAGCATTTATGCAGGTTTGCTGGCTCCTACTGGATAGCAAGAGGGTGATATGGTATGGTAAATGTCTGGATATTGGAATGCTGTATGTGTGGCAGTGACGGATCGATATTTCCTCCGAACTAGACTTTTTTTCTACCGAATATGATAAAAAACTTGCTGTGTATTTGTATGGTACGTTTTATGGGTAAATGTGTTCAGTTTGGGTTCATGTAATGTAAAAAGACATGGTGGTTTGGTAAAAAGAGAGAATGTTACGTTGTGTGGTATATGGAATATGAAGCATGTTAAAGGACAAAATGTTGAATGTGGTTTGGTTTGGTTTTCTCCTTCATTCCCGTCATGTCACCAGAAACCACCACAAAACACTCCAGGCACACAAAAATGCTAAAATAAAATGTAGTTCTGATGCATGACTCGGTTCAGATGTTGGTAGAAATGTTATGTAGTATTTTCTTGTGACAAGCTTGTTTTATTCAACCCTTTCCTTTAAATAAGTTTATTTTGTGTTTTTAGAAAGATGGCTATGTTTTTTATAACTTTATAGAAGACTATACGAGCATTTGAAGCAATTCCATAATTTAGTAATAACAGCAGCATGCAATGATTTGACTTGCCATACAGTAGACTCATGTTTGAAGTTGGTGAATTTTACGTACGTGATGTTGATGGTATGGTGTATGGTGAGTTACGTGGGTTAACCCTTTTTGTTTTCCTTCTGTCACGTCAAGTAAAAGTCACAATAGACGATACTCTTGGAATGAAACGAACTGAACTGGAGTCAGTCACACAGCGTGAAACATGAGTTTTATTGCTGCACTCCAATAATAAAATGCAATGAAAAAATTTACTTTCGCTGACGGGATAGGATTCCAAGAAAAAAGGTTGTTTTGAGAATGGGAATGATATATATGTAATTGTAGAATGCATTTATCTTTCAGTGTTCAGTTCAGCCAGTTCAAAGACTTCCTTCCTCCACCTCCACTGAAAAAGTCAAGTTAATATTTTTACTCTGTGTATGTATAGTCGTAAATGACATTAAAAGGAAAAATGGTAAAAAAGTATAAAGGATTTTAAAAGGAATGCAACAGATCTGACAATGAAGTTTATGTAACAACTCAAACAATGAATAAATTTAGTAAGTTTAGTTTATGATTTAAAACATGCGTACATATAAAATGAATGAATGTTTGGCATATTCATTTCCTTTGTTCTAGTCTCTGGCAGCATTCATTTTTATAAAAAATATCAATGAGTATGCACATTTAGCTTTGTAATGAAATTTGTTCTATTTTAAAATGTACAAAGAAATTTTTACTATAACCGATGCAAAGATTACATAAACTGCCATCTAACAAATGAAACCTAAGGCGACTTTCACTTCCGTTTGTAGTTGTTTGTATTGAGGCATTTCACTACAATGCTTTGGTAATTTTTAAGAAACTGAATTGCACGCTTGCTTCATAGTTTGTCAATGTTATAGTATAATAGTTTATCATAAATAAGATTTGTTAAGTATTAAAATTAACTTGTGAGCTGGATTGTTTTAGTTTTTGTATCAAAATCACACATTAGTGAGTTTTAGATCAATTTCAGAGACGAAAGTAAAAACAAAGGCTACAAGTAAAATAGCAATAAATAGTAGGTGCTGTTTTCATCTGGTTGAATAATCGAGCTGAAGTCAAAGAAGAGCTGAAAATTTTGTGCACTGTACATGTACTGTACTGTGTATGTGTATAAGATGTAACATAGTACACGGTACAAAATGTATACAATTCAAAGGTATCACATTCCCCCGTACAAGGCAGCACTTAACTCAATTTATCATTTTGGCGTAGATTGACAATTGACATACAAACATTAGTAGTAGCAAGAGCAAGCCACGGCCAAGCTTTTGTGGTGCAACAGTAGTGCAGTGCAACTACAACAAACACAAAGTACTACAAACAAGTTAACTGTTTAAAAAAGTTTGTTTACTAAATTATAGTATTTACTTGTGTGGTAAATGTGTTTTTACAGACGATTGTGATTGTGTGTAAAAGTGGGTATTCTTAAATTGAAAGCGTGTTGGATATTTTCAAGCTACTTTTCTAATAATCTTGGTAAGATGTTTGCATTGCATTAATTTTTCTTGTAAGTTGTGTGTGGCATTGAAAAAGTTGAAAAAGCACTGAAAATCAAATGTTAATGTGTTTTGTGTGTTTATCATTATCAGGATCTGTAAGTTGTCAACAAGGCAAGGAGGGAACTAGGAGTGGGCGTTTTTGATTGAGAGATCCTCAGATTGTGGTTGATTGAAGGTGACTGTTTAAAATGCCGGTAGCTGAGGCTGACGATGTGGAGTTGGGAGTACCTGATGGATTTACTGCGGATGAGGAATTGTTACAAGAATCTGCTGCAGTGATACCTGCAGGACCTCCGAAACCTAACAAACCAATAGTTGGGATTATTTATCCTCCTCCGGAAGTTAGAAGTATGAAAAGAAATAGAAAATGATTGATATTTTTCAAATAATTTTGTTGTACTCGTGCTAAAAATTTGTTTTCACTTTGTTTCCAGATATTGTTGACAAAACCGCCAGCTTTGTGGCAAGAAATGGACCGGAATTTGAATCCCGTATTCGCCAAAATGAACAAAATAATCCCAAATTCAACTTTCTCAATCCAGGAGACCCTTATCATGCCTATTATCAACATAAAGTTAAAGAAATCCAGGAAGGCAAAACTCCTGCATCCTCAGCTGCACAGCAAATACCTGGGCTTACGGAGGGGCTTGGAAAAACACTAACATTACTTGACGAAGCTAAGAAGAAAAAGCAGTCGGAATTACTGAAACAAGTTGAACTTCCTTTTGTTCCTAAAGATCCTCCTGCAGAGTTTGAGTTTATAGCTGACCCTCCTTCTATTTCCGCGATTGATTTGGATGTTGTGAAACTTACAGCTCAATTTGTTGCCCGTAATGGTCGTCAGTTCTTGTCCAGTTTGATGACAAGAGAACAGCGTAACTACCAATTTGATTTTCTCCGACCACAACACTCTCTGTTTCAGTATTTTACAAAGTTGTTGGAGCAATATACCAAAGTGCTGATTCCACCAAAAGATATAGCCAAAAAGCTGGCTATTGAAGACAAGAAGAAAGTTCTTGACGATGTTAAATATCGGTCAAATTGGATAAAACATCAAGAAGCTCAAAAGCGGAAGGAAGAAGAAGAAGCAGAAAAGGAAAGACTGGCGTATGCTTCCATTGACTGGCATGATTTTGTTGTTGTTGAAACTGTGGATTATCAGCCTTTCGAGCAAGGCAACTTTCCTCCGCCGACTACACCACAGGAAGTTGGTGCCCGAGTTTTACTGCAAGACAGAATACTTCAAGGACAGTCTTCAGCAGAGGCGTCCAATGCTGCAGGAGAGGAGAGTATGATAGCACAAGATGACATTGAGGTTCAAGATATGGAGGAAGATTCTAGTTCATCAGAAGATGATGATGATACACCATCCAGTGGCCAACCTCCGATGCCCCCAGAAGTTGTTGGGGAGAAGCCTCCAATGCCACCTTCATTGGAGCCACCTCGCCAAGACAAAGTCATTATCAAAAAGGATTATGATCCAAAGTTGTCAAAGCAAACAGTCAAGGAGGTCCTTCGCCCTGTTCCTCCAGAAGAGTATACAATTTCTCCAATTACTGGAGAACGTATTCCTGTGTCAAAGTTGCAGGAACATATGCGTATTGGACTTTTGGATCCTCGATGGAAGGACCAGAGAGATAGGCAGTTAATGGAAAAGGTTAACCAGGAGAGCGTGTACGCCCCCGGTTCTGCTATCGACGAAAGTTTGAAACAGTTGGCTGAGCGTCGTTCGGATATTTTCGGTATTGGTGTGGAAGAAACTCCTATCGGTAAAAAGGTGGGTGAAGAAGATAGAATTCCAGGAATGCCGTGGGATCCAACTGCTGGGTTGAGTAGCTCGCAATCATCTATGATGTCATCACAGCAACCACCTCTGATGCCACCAGGAGCTGGTTTAGATGATGATGATATGCCTAAGAAAGATGCCATTGGACCAAGCATGGAAATAATACAGGCTCCTCCTATGCCATCACAGCCCCCACAACAGCCTCCCCTCCCGCCACCTCATCATCATCCACCACCCCCTGGTGGAAATCCTCCAGCACCTCCAGGAATACCTCAACCTCCTGGTGCATCAGGGCCACCACCAAATCTTCCACCTCTCCCTGGAATAGTACGTCCACTTCCAGGAGGAATCCCTGGAATGCCTCCAGGTGGTCCACCTCCTCCTCCTGGAGTACAACAAATGCTAATGCAAGCAGGGCTTGGCAATCCACATATGCGTCCTCTATTGGGTCTTCCTCAAGGATTCCCTCCATTTCCACCTGGACCTCCCGGCACAATGCCTAATCGTCCTCCACTTTTGTCATCAAATCCAGGTGGTCCGCCAGGTCCACCTAGCTTACTTCCTCCAGTTCCATCCCAATCACAGCCTCCAGCTCCTGCAGCTCCTCCACCAGGTGTGTCCCTTCCACCTCCCGGTGCTGGAGGTCCACCACCTCCCACACCGTCACAACCTCCGCCCCCAGCACCTCCAGCTGAAGATGAACCTCCCGCAAAGAAGTCAAAGAGTTTAGAAGATTCTCTTATACCAGAAGGGCAATTCTTGGCTACCCACTCATCCCCTGCATCATTCAACGTTCTTTGCCAGAGTATGCCTGAAAAGCCAGAGTTGAACTTGCAAGGACAAGTGTTAACAGTTTCGTTATCACTAACTGACTCTATATCTGCGCTAAAACAAAAGATCCAAGAAGCTATTGGACTGGCTCCAGGAAAACAAAAGTTGAGGTTAACTGAAGGTCTCTTCTTTAAAGATCAAAATTCATTGGCCTTTTACAATATTGGGGATGGTGCAACTGTTCATCTAAGTTTGAAGGAAAGAGGAGGACGAAAGAAGTAAAATATGTGTATGTTTAATTGATAATATATTTATAACTTTCGAAAGAAACATGTACGTATTTCATTCTTTATTTCATTGGACTTAAAAAGTTAATTTTCTAGAGTTTTAAGTAAAAACTACAAAAAATGATCTTACATCATTTACCATTTTATTAAGATTTTTGTGTTTGTTAAATAAAATGCAAAATTATTACCAATTTCGTTTATTTTCTGGACATATCTTTATTGTAAACCATCATCCTTTCATCATCTTCATATATTATGAACAAATGCAACATGCAACTTAGTACGGAGTTCCATTTCCATTTTATCATTCCATTTGCTGGTGTGAAACAAACAACCACAAAGTAAACACACACTTTTGGATTAACTGTTTACTCTTCTAGAAATCCTTTAAGATAGCTTACACAATATAAAGCAAGGCCAAGCCATTTCGACACGAGATCCATATCGCATCTCTTTCTCATAACATCCCATTTTCGCATTCAGCACACATCATAAAAAGCGCAAAATGATATATACTGAAAATACTATCATAATCCCACCTAACTAAGGTAGTCAGTATAGTATTGAGGAAGCAAATGTAAAAAGACAATGATGACGAGCCAAACACGTAAGATTTTTAATGTTGTTGGAAATTCATAGCATTTCATTTCGCAACACAATACCATTATCAACATCATCATATCCTCCATCGCTGTACTTTTGCTTATATGAGAAATCCGTGAAGATGAAGAAGACATATTGCTCAATAACATAGCGTGTTTGTTTGAAATACAGCAGAAGAGCCAGCTTCTTTCTTTCCTCTGGTTATGCTGCTGCTGCTTCTGTTGTTGAAATGAAAATGGAATTGAGTGGAGGAAAATAGAAAATTCTCCTCTTCTCTCTCCACTCAAGTTACACAAAACAAGCAAACTTTCTGCTGGTACGTCAGTACAAGAGCTGAGTAAAGTAGTAGAAAAACTACATGATAATATTATGCCATGAAATGAAAATTCCTCTCTTCTTGTCTGCTTTGGTCTGTAATGTGTGTATGTGTGTGATTGTACCACGCACAGAGAGAATAGACGACATGGAAAGAGCTTTCACTGGAAAAAAACTTCTCCAGGCAAGATGGGAAGAGAGAGAGAGAGAGAAAAAGCAAAAAGAGACCTGTTGTGTTGTTATTACTTTATTGACGTGAAGTAGTTGTGCATGTAGCAGTGGTCTGTGTACAACTAACTAGTAGACACGGTGGTGTGGTATGTGTGTGTGGTGTACCTAGTTAGGATTGGAACTTCATTATAAAAAATAACCTGCATTACATAAAAACAGTGATTTTTTTCTTACATAGTTTTGTCAATTACACCGCATTAGAATTGAGAATTTTTCAAGGGAAAAAATTAGCAAAATTATTTGTTAGTGTTCTTAATTTAACGGTTTGTGAGAAATCAGTGCGGATTTTTTTCAAGTGTCATTACTGTGACATGACTCTTTATGATTTTCTGCGTTCTATGGAGAAATTGAGATTTGGTAAACAATTCAGTGGAAAGAGATAATATCGCCTACCTACAATTACATAGTAAAGTATACTTTCTCCTCCTCCGGAAAAAAATTGACAAGGAAAATAGGTAGTTTTATTTTGCAGTACATTTTCTGATCCTTTTGCTGCAGTAGAGCTGCTGGAGAGTTGAAGCAGGTGAAAGTGAAGCCGCAACAACTTGCAGCAGATTCAGCTGAGGATTACTGAGCTATAATACAGTTGTGAGTGTGCTGGAGAAGTGGAGTGAGTGAATTGATTAAAGCTGGCTTGGCTGCTGAGCTGAAAAAGGAAAAGGAAGGAAGGTGCGTTGTTCTCTCGGTGTAGTCGACGTCGACGTGGTGTGTGTGGGACGCAGGTATTTTTACTTGGAAAAGTTTTTGATATGAAGTTTTTCTACATTGACTATGCATGTTACTCTTATTCTTCTTACTATTTGTCTGTTATAATATAAAAAAGGTATCGTGTGTGTTTTACTTTGTTCAACTGCCGCAATCATGGAGGCATAGGAAAAGGAAGTAGGGATCATAATCTTGAGTTTCAATGCGGAGGAGGATCGATGAGATCAAGTAGAAATTAGATAGAGGATTATTTTTCTAATGACTGTATTTTTATGTAAGAGTCATTTCAGTTGAGTGCGTAGGTAGATAAGACTTTGAAGATGAATTTAGGTTTTTCTTCTGTGAATAAAAGATTAATTAACTAAAACAACTTGAAGAAGCTTTAAAAATAGAAAATTAATTACACTTGTTTAGGAATCGGATGAAGCCTAAAGTATGGTCATTAATTTTATGTAATCAACTCGAAGATTTTTTTGGAAAAAAATAATTTGTATAATGCTTACATTTAACCTTTTTTGAGAGATTCTACAATTAGTAAATGTAAGAGTTTGCTCAAACATAAATGCATAATTCATATTTTTAATGAAGTTTATGTATTGTTTTTACACATTTAAAGTGTGAAACGTATACTGATCAGCTTGGCATTCGTCATGCTCCATTTCATTCATTTATCATATCATATCATCTCTAACATCAGTTTGTGATATCTTATCATTATCATGTATCATTACCAATACCATTACACTACGAGACTACATGGCATAATTATTGACATTTTTATTTTTACCTATGGAATAGAAGACAACACAGGGTTTTTTCATGCATTTTTTCAAGTATTTTTCATTGAAGTAGTATACAAAACGAATAGATTCCTTTCGAGATCATATCAAAATTCTTCTCCATTCAGATTCAGACTCACGAATATATTGTGTTATGAAATGAGTTCAGGTCTGGTCTGACACTGACTAATTGTTGTTTTGTTACTTGATTTATTCTTGGTCGTGTGCTCCTACTTAAAAAACGGATAGACAGGCGATATGTTCATCGTTCATGTATATAATACGGCTAGATTATTGACTTGGTGCACTGTATTTTGAATAGTAAAGAATGATCGTGACTACATTTGAGTCATTTAAGCGTGTACAAAGCAGATCATAGCAAGCAATAAAATAATATCATTGAGGTTTCTTGTATTTTGGCATATTATAAAGGGTAACAGGATAATGACTCATGGATATTGACAGGCACACAGTTTCCCCATAAATAAATACATAAAATACACGCGTTACTCTATTTTATTTACATTTCGTATAATTCCAATACAAAAATACAAATCCAATTGACAAAATCGACATCGTGTCACCGCCACCATTCACCAACCAGTGGCTGACTATGACTATAGTGAATGGTGAATGGTGAATGATTTCATTTCTCTTTACTGTACATTTCATTCAGAGAAAATGGTAACTAGTCCATTAGTCATCCGTGATCATAAAAAACTATAGCTCTTTGAGGTTTTTGAATAACTTGAATGAATGCAGCCTTCAACATTTTTATTTTTGCGGTGGGATTTTTGGTGTTTTAATTCCATGTTCCAAAAATATTTATCTAGAAGTTTTCATACCGAAAACCTTTCAAATCTATCTGTCTAGCTATCTATCTACCTAAATATACATATCAAATAGTTCAGTACATTATGCACATCAAGAGATCTCATGTCGTTCCACAGAGGAAGGTAAATTAATATGAATCCTTCTTATCAGCAAAGCTCCACTTAAGAATACTGTAGTTTGTTGGTTAAATACAAAAATGGAGTTAAGGTTTTTTTTAGCTCTGATAAATCAAAGTAAAAAGGAAAGGAAGTCACTTATTAAAAACTAATAAGTATATTATATTGGCCATTTGCATGCATACTTTTACAAATTACAAGAGACTAACAGGATAACTATGAAAATACTTTTTTACTATCATGCATCATGCCAGAGTAATAATATGTGAGGTTCGTGCGTACTTACTACGTACAGCAATATTATTAGCCATAAAATAATTTTGTTCGCACTTTTCATACTACTCTGTGCAGATTACAGATAAAAACTGACAGCAATGGCTTAACTCTCAAAGATAGATATGAAGTTGTGGTTTGGTTTGGTGTGGGTTAGCATCGTGTTCATCGTCATATACGTGGTCGGTCGTCGATCAGTCAGACAGACAGTTCATTGAATAATTAGCATTATCAATTTTCATACACCAGTGAAGTATTAACCCATAAAAAGTTATATTGACTCAGTTTTACTTACAAAAAAAACATGACAAAAATTTGCTAAAACATTAAACCATGCACATGTAAAAAAGGCAATAACATTTTTGTTCAATGTTGTGGCATTTTAAGTCAGTCCTTCAGAGATTCATTTAGTTTCATTTGAAAAATGTGTTGATAGTAAACCTTGTAGTTTTTGCAGTCTTTTGACTTTTGACTATTTTTCAAGGAAAATTTGTCCCGTGTGGATGTGAAAACACAAAAGTGGCTTATCGTGCAATCTTGTGATGGCATTTATCAAATAGCCCCAACAAAAATTAAGGTTTCACCTTGAATCTTGTTTGTAGAATTAACAGAAAAAGCACGGTTGCAAGTTACGATTCCAACTGTTTCTTGGATTGATAAACAAAATTAACTAAATATCCTTGCACAACCGACAGCAATTTTGTGCGTCCTTTGGTACAAAAAGGGAGATGGCTTCCACACCAGAAAATGGACATGGAACCACTCTTCCAAAGTTTATGGTGCTTGGAGGTAACTAACAAAGCATACTTTTTATACCTTTTTGCTCTCTTGCTTTTTCATCCGATGCATGAAAGTATATATTATTAAAACAGTTATTCCCACCACTGGGAATTCTTTAAGAACATTTTTCTCAGTTTATTACTTATTTTGTTGAAATGTCAAGGTTCTGGCTTCATTGGCCGTCATCTCGTTACCTACCTGTTAGACAAAGCTTCCGAAATCTATGTCGTGGACAAAACTCCGCCAGAAGTGGCCTGGCTAAATTCCACACATTTGGCTGCGTTCAAAAATCCCAAAGTCAAATTTACCAGTGCCAATTTAATTACTCAACGTAATGCTACAATTTAGTTTCCTTTATTTCTCATGAAATATAAATTTGTTTACTTTTCGGTAGCATGCATTCAAATTCAAGTATGTTCACTTTGCTTTTATTACAATGTTTTTAGAGGGTTGTGAACGTGCATTTGAAAATGTTGACGAAGATATCGACTACGTGATCAACCTCGCCGCAGAAACAAGAAAGGGTCAATCGGAACCCGTGTACAAAGATGGAATACTCAAACTGACCTCAAACCTTTGTGACTTTGTCACAAGAAAATTTGGCAGTCGACTCAAGATGCTCGTTGAGTTTTCTACGGGATCCCTGTACAACAGCGAAAAAGTAAGCTTTTTATATTTTTTATTAGTCGATTTTTACTCAAGTGAAATAAGAGGGAAGAAAACAAACACTAGATGGGATGTACTAGTAGTAGTAGTAGTACAACGTGTTGTATAATAATAATAATCGATCGGGGCACAAAAGCATAAGATGTTTCTGGAGAGATTTCCACTTTCCAGAGACATGTTTCAAAAGAGAAAATAAAAATGGGAGGCAAGTCAGAAAGTAGGAAGTGAAAGCTAAAGAGAGCCGAGTGTGGGCTTTCATATTATAAAGCATCATATTTTCTCCTCCGATTTGTATACCTTTATCATAAGCTTTCATCTTTCCGACTGACTAAGACTAACGAACTCAATGGAGAATAGGGGAAAATATCAAATTTTTATGGTGGTCGGTTATTTCACCAAGTTTACATTTGACACAATTTTTTTGCATAGAAATTTTTCATACAGATCAGAATACCCCTGAAAAGCTTGGCCTAAATCTTAATAACACGGAAAATAGTAATGCAATGTCCGCAGTATAATTTTTAATTAAAGGCAATGCTTAGATAGAAGTCATCGTACCAGAATTCTCATTTAGATTAACTGTTCAAATTTGCCCTGCAAAGAATTAACCTTTGGGGAAGAGTCAGTAAAGTTAGTGTTGTTGATGATAATGTGTTTTACCAATTTTGTGTGATATTCTTCCTCTTTCACTTCAAAAAATGTTACTGACTCAAAATATATAACCTTTTGGACAAAAATGTGTTGGTAAAATATCCACAAAAGAGACAACAATTGATTGTGAAAAGCTCTTCTTTTTTCTAGAAAAAAAGTATTCATTCTATAGTACTTTCACTGTAACCTTTTCAATTTTCTTTCTCAAGGCATGTACTATACTTTACCAAGCAAAACTACTAGTTTGTCTCTATTGTCTCCATTCATTTTCATTTAATTCAATAATAATGGAACTTCATGTTCCACCAGTTTTTGTGCTCCTTTCTCTTTTCTCCATTGAATTTTTCGCAAAAGATCTCGTTCGGAGACATCAAGGCATCCATCTCTGCTTACTTTAGTTTCGAGATTTAGTATTAGCGCTTGCTCGTCACTCACATCACAGAATACATAATTGAGTCAAGATACAGAGAAGGCCGACGTTTCTTTTGTATCCATTTCATTTCACCATCACCATCATTATCATCCAGTAAAAATGGTTGTTTGAATACTGTGCAAAAGTGAAAATGTATGTACATATCTAAGTTTATTGCTACTTTACTTTGTAATTCGTTACTCTATTCAATTCCCATTTCTTTCCAACCAACCACTATTACCATTTTCCAAGCAGCATCACCATCAACATCCACATATTCTACAGAACAAAATGGCAAAATAACCTTGGCAGAAGGGAAAAAACTTCAAGGAAGATAATGATGGCACTGACATGATGATATACTTGAACGGATGCTAATTTAATTTCCTTTTTCCTCATTTCGCTTCTTGTGAAATGTGTTTGTGCATTTACTCACATTGGCAATGATACAGAGAAGTCCAACGAGAGGTTTGGTTGGTAACAAGATGGTGATGTTTGCTTGAAATAAATTGAAAATCTGAAGGAGCTTAAAGGATAGTACACTTTGTAGAAAGGTCCCTCCCTATTTGTTTTTCATCAAATGTCGTCGTTCGTAGAGTATGTCTGCATGATCGCATATTCCACATGAGTAATTTCTCCGAATGTCTTGGATGATCATGATCACCAAGAAAATTCAATGATTCCATGTCCTCTTTTGATTTTTTACACAGACTCCACACAAAGAATCGGACAAAGTAGACTTGTGGAACAACGAGACAAAGTACAAATATGAAGCAGAGTCTACTGTGGCAAACAGTGTTCAAAATCATATCATCATTAGACCAGCATTAGTGTATGGAGTTGGAGATCGTAATGGAATCAGTATGTCACACACAAACACACTTATGTCATGTCAAAACGTAGTATAATTTTCTAATATACTTAAGTGGGTGGAGTGGGATGATGAAATATGCAAATTATGGAAAATTAATTTGATTTTAATTCAATGCTTTTGGTGAGTGCAGTGACTGCTAATCCAATTATAACTGATTTGATTTATGTGTGCTTGTGCTTCTGTGTTTTTTTAGCTCCGAGATTGTTGATGGGTGCAATTTACAAGCATCTCGGTGAAGTAATGAAGCTCCCTTGGACCGCAGATGTGAGAATAAATACAGTCCACGTGAAGGATCTAGTCAAGGCCACTCATCATTTGTGCTTACACGGGAAACCTGGTGAAATTTACAACATTGTTGACAGTGGGGAAACAAGCCAAGGCCATTTGAGTACTCTCATCAGCGAAATTTTCAATGTGAATCATGAATTCTTGGGAACTGCTTTCTCCACAATTGCCAAATTGGATGCACAGGACCTCATTGAAGAAATTAATGATAAGCATATGACACCCTGGGCTACTATTTGTTCGGGATCGGGTGTAAATAACACCCCACTTTCTCCATACATTTATCCAGACAGTTTGAACAAGAGGCATTTGTCGCTTGATGGGAGGAAACTTGTGGAAAAGACTGGGTTTGACAAATGGGATTATCCTCAAGTGACAAAAGAAGCTCTTGTTCAGGTTATTGAGGACTACGCAGAGCTCAAATTGTTTCCCAAGGGTACTCTCGACGAAGTAGACAAGTAAACAAAATGATGATGAGATGACTAAAACCTAACCACGAAATATAAAACCCACCACCCACATAAACTATTACTCGTCTAATTAATGATATAATACGATGATTGTCAAGTTTAATCCAATTAAACCTCATAACTACATATAACCTAATGATAGGGTATATATCATCTCTCGTGTAATCCTACGAACTTAATATGTTGACAATGATAATATGAGACATATGTACATACTTCTCTAGAACAAGACAACTTTATATCCAATTTTTGAGCTTTAACAAAATAAACGAGTACTTCCTTCTTAAAAATGTTAAAGAATGGTTCACTGTATATTGTACCACTGTTAGTGTGTATCATTATATTCTCATGTATTCCGGTTTTCAACCTTCTTACTATGGTGCATTGTGTAAAATAAAGGAGATTAAGTCTTTAACTTCCAATTAGTTAATAATTTAAGCGAAAATCCTATTTAAATAGTTTACATTATATGCAATGTTCCATACCATATAAATATAGTATCTTATTTATTATGTACCTTTCTCATTACAACAAAATGTTTAAAAATGTTTCCGAAATCATCTATAATTTTGTTAGTTATTGTATTTTTCAGACTGATAAGTTCAAAAATCAAGATTGATTAAATTAGTCAAAAACCAACATTATTTTTACGTTTTATTGATTGTTATATGAAATAATAATTTTTTGTGAATGTTTTGGATTATGTGGTCAAGTTTCGGTTATGATAACCATAATAAATGTGAAATTTATTCAATTAAAAATTGTTTAACAGAATTTTCAACTTAAAATCTATTTTCACAGATAGCGATAGCGCTTTTCTTATTGCATGCAGTGCATTTACTTATTTTATGATTGGCTTATCACCAAATAAAATTAAACTTTTCATCTATAAATAAATTCAAAGTAAGTTGACAAATAGTCCTACGCACTAAAATATAAATGATTGTATTGCTGTTAGCATTTCATAAGATAATTTTAGATTGATAGAAGATACTTCCTATTCTTATAATTTTATTTTGTTTATTGGACTATTAATATGAAGCTCCTATGTTTTATCGCGTTCTGTTATAAATTTACCACATCCGTATTATTTTTATAAGCTTATTTTTATTTTTACTTTTGTTTTTGAAAGTTTCCATTTACCTCCATCATCATTAATCCCATGTACATTAATGTGATATGGATTTATGAATTGAATTTTATGTTCCTTTTGTTTTTATACAATTACTTTTCAAAAAGAAACTTGATACTGAAAATGATACTCACTCCAATTTGTAAGCGAACATTATTACTTTTGACATATCACCACATCCCCAATCCCCAAATTGAAAACAAAGTTGCAGTTGGCACAAAAAAATGAAATGAGATTTACACTGGAAATCCCATGAACCCTTTTTATACAATTTGTCGGTTTGATTTTAGATATGACATTTATAAAATAATACTTTCCTAAATGCTACATTACAATATTAAATTTCATATTTTTGTAGCTAGCTATTTTCTTAGAAATTATCTGCAAGCCTATGACCCTGCTGCGCGCTCAAACCCTAAACATTACATTGTGAGTTTTCTTGATCAATTCATTGTATACCTATACCTAGAGATATTATTCACCAGTGTGCACTTAATATCTACAAATTATTGTTCAAAATAATTGTTCAAATTACAGCATGTATGTTGATCGTCATTCTTCTCTCGTGAGCTCTGTCACTGCTGCAAGCCAAATGAAGCCGTTGAAAGTCCTCTTCAAGGGACGCCACAGAAGATGTAGATACAGCCGACTGTCAGCGGCTGGGTTCCTCAGTTTTAGGATTGCTGTTACCAAAAATGGAAATGGAGCTTCGTCTCCTTTCATTGTTACTGTGACTTTGGCGGCGGAGGTCACTTGATTTGGCCTTGGTTTTGGAAGCGGAAGATGATGAAGAGGAGGAGGAGGAACGAAATAGTACTGAAAATGTACGACGGGACATGAGGGACAGGCTTCTCATCAATGCACCTGAAAATTTCAGAAAAAATAGAAATTCATGTTAACTTAAACGTTTTGTTAAACTTGATGTAGTTTCTTAACTAAATTGTTTACTTCGGGGATGACTGAGACGATAATCCAATTCACAGATTTGTTTGAGAAACCCATCATTCGGGAAAATCGGTCGACGGGAGCTTTAATTGGGATTAAATATTTTGTTACGAAAATCATATAATTTGGAGTTTTTACAATAGTTATACGTTATAGGCATTTATGCAAGTCTCAACTTACCCTACAAGCTGGACAGCATCAATGGCTGGCATTTTGTGTTTAATCATCAAGTAAGCAATTACCAAAGTTGCGCTTCTGGAAACTCCAACTTGGCAATGGACTAATACCTTGCCTGTCAATTTAAAAAACTTAATTAAGTTTTCTGGTTCATTGTTTGGCATTGTATGAAAAAATAGTCAATATGTTAAAAAAATAAATTCTTTGTGTTTTTGTACTATATTATTTTCGATTTACTTTTCGTCCTACCTTTCGCCCTGAGTGCCTCATGAATAAACTCAGTACTCTTCTCGAACCATTGAGAAATCTTGTAGCTTGGAAAGTCCATTGCCGGAATCCCCCAAAACTCACACGGGAAATTCCGTTCCCTGTAATACGCATCGCTCGTTTCCCGATCCGTGAATGGGGACGGAGTATAAGCCGCATTGAGAATGTGTGTAATTCCCAGCTTTTCCAAAGTAAGACAATTCTTTGCCGTTTTCATGTCTCCCAAAAACATACCCGGGAATATTTCATCATAGTGTCGACACGGAATCTGAGTGGCGTAGTAACGATCACTCAAAAGCTCCTTTAAATCCTCTGGGGTCGTTGGTCCATCCATATCCACACTGCTATTCCCCCCTCCACTGCCACCTCCATCGGAAGAGGATGAACTACTGAAAATACTGGCCCTCGAGGCTAATAACGCTGGACTACTATTGTTGTGCTGCAACTGGATCCCCATTTTCATCCCGAAATTCCAATTTCAAAGGAATTTATCCAAAGAAAAAGCTTAAAATCTTCTTCTTGTTTATCTTACTGAACACAGAGACGCCAAAAATAAATTGATGATAACTATCTCGCTCGTTTGGTAGTGATGATATGCGATGGTCCTTTCAATTTTGTTTCGCTGAACAGAGCTTTTGTTTTGTACTTTACTGACTGCTTGCTGTAATGCTTTTTCCTTTAGCTATCGCAATCCCAATTTTCCTTTACTATCTCGTCACCAGTTCTGCTTTCCTATATTTGCTTTCTCTATTTACTATTTTCATTCTTGCTTACTCTTTTACAGGCTTACTGCTTTCTCCAACGGACTCCAGAACACTACTGCTTCAAGCTTCCTTCCTTCCACGATACCATACACGAAACCCAAGTCTATTCCCAGTCAGCGCTAGGTCATGATAGTCATGATGATGATCTAAATATAACATACTCAAAGAGCGAGAGAGAGAGAAAGGAAGAAAAGAGATAAAAAAGTAGTAGTGTGGCTCACACGCACATGAAACACTATGCCAGTATGTCTGTGTCGCTAAAAAATATTCCAAAGAAAGCTATTTCAATGTAACAGCCAAAAAAACCAAGCTTAAAGCCAAACCAGGCCTGTAGAGAATAAAAAATGTATTCCTTTTCTCCAGCAACTTTACCAGCAAAGAAGAATGTTGGAGGAAGGAGACTCAAGTCCTAAAAAAACTATCCATCCATCCAACATACTTAAATCATGTGAACAGTGTGAGTGTGGCATTACGGTCCGTCCGCGTCGTCCCATATAGCACACAATATTACACTTTTCTACACAAACCGCATATACATTATGCATGCCATTACCACACAGCATAGCAGTGTGCAACGTAACAACACATTTTCCATATAATCTTCAAAATAGTATTTTTTACTGTGCCAAAAAGAAAGAAACGATTACATGTACTATAAAAAACATACACACACATTCAAGTGGAGAAGACGGCTTTGTGAAAATAATGGAGATGGACATCAGGGGCACTCCTGCCATTGCCACTGGTGGTGCCATCATATATGCTGGTAAATTATGTATGTTTAGTACAGCTGAAGCCTATAACATAAAGCGGGTGAAAAAATCTCAGCAGCAGTAGTGTTGCCGTTTTGTTGAAACAGCGAAGCAGAACATGAGATGATGAGAAAGAGCGACTAGAGAGATCACGTTTTTTTTGCTTGCAGCGCAAATACAAAAACCCGAGATCCGACACAATCAGTGGCTGAGTTTAGCGAGCTGATGAAGATTATCATGGGCATCATCATCATGATGATGATCGTAATGTTTCCGTTATATGGAATGCTCGTTATATCATAACATCTCGTGTGTACTCAGTACTCCGCATAAGAGTGTTATATTATGAGAAGTTTTATCAATATTACGATTCGTTTTCTCGCAAAGTGGAGTCATAGTCAAGTCAGCGAAGCAAAAGAAAGACGTAAATAGAAAACGTGGCGGGGTGTAAACAAAAAGAAGCCCAATGAGCTGTTCTAGCAAAACATCATCATCACAGTCGTATCCAGATGAAAGGCTTTCACTTTTATTTTTATCAACAGAAACGTGTAGCATATGTTGAATATGATACTAGAATGCTCGTTGGATTAGAAAAAGAAAGAGAATTTTGCTTGCGTCTACCTGCCTCGCTGCATTTTGTACACTCAACATTGTACTTGGAAAAGGAAAAGAGTTGACGACATAGATGGTCTAAAAAGGAACGCTTTTGATCTTAGTGGCTTTGATGACGTCCACGTGTGTGTATGAACATGATAGCATTGAAGTATATTGCATAAACCGACAGTGATGACGCGAGTCGTATGTTTTTCGTGTGAATGGAACAATGACAGCAGCAGCGCAGAAAAAATGAAGAGATGAAATGAAATACTTGTGACTACGTGAATTTATGCTCAGATAGATTTCCTATTGGAGAATCAAATTTGTACGGAAATTACATTGACAAAAAAGAGGAAAAAATTGATTTAGAATAGCTTTTGACAGTATCATGACATGAGAATAATTTGATATGATGCCTTCTTTGTCCTTCTGCTAAAGATCAAATTATGATGACGATACGATAACAATGACAAGCGTATGTATACGAGGTTATCAGTGGGTGGTTCGTAGTTCGTAGGAAAAAAGGCCAAGGAGAAAAGTGTGCGTGTGCACAGTGAAAGCAAACATTTTAACAAGACAGTTTATCATAAATTCAAATTTATTACATTACAAATTTGAAAAACAAAAGTTACGTCTTTGCTTGACGAAAAAAATGAAACGATACACGACGAATGACGAACGAAATATGTTGACATTGACATGTTGTAAAGTTTATATTCACTAAATTTCAAAGGGATGACAATAATATGTACGTAAGTAAGTTGTATATAGTCGAGCTTCTAAAATTCTATACATAAGTTACGTACATAATACCGATACACCACATCAAATATCAATTATACAACATTTATATTTAGATGTTGGGGCCCAGACTTGATATTCTTTTTGTTTCTGACAGTTTGGCTTTTCACCTTTTCCCGACTTTACTTATTTACGGTTTCGGGTGGCACTGTTATATGGAATTCGAGTATATGGATTCCTTACATTTTGAATTTGACGACCAAGGTTTGCAGACTTTGATCTATTTCTTGTAAAATCGTTAGTTTTTCTGGACTGCCTCTGGGCCAGTTGTTGGGAAGTGGAATTTTGATGCTGTTGTGGCTGCTGAGGATGAGAACTTGCTGGTAAAGCTTTCTGTGTAACTGGATGATCATCTTTTACCTTGGCTGGATCATGATTTACAGAAATGTCCTCTTGTGACACTGCTCCCATCTTTTTCCTCGCATCAACAATCATGGCCACCATGGCTTCAATGTGTTCTGTATGCTCTTTATGTTGATTAGCTGACAGTCGACCTCCGCCACTGGTTCTAGCTTGACCTGTAAGATCCACCGACTTTCGTCGCTGAACGCGATGTATCAAAGCTGTTATATGCTGGTCGGTTATGTCTTCTTCCTCGGTTTCCTCTGCTTGTGACACGGTTTTTCCAGGAACGATTGACGTAAAACTCATAGCGATTCGTTTCATTTTGCTGGCGGATAGTCTACCAGGCTCTTGCTCTACTGTGTCTGCCCCATCCTCTGTGGTAACTTTGCCAATTTCAAAAATAGCTTTCAAGAGAAGGTCACGGTCGCCACGCTCCAGAGCAATTTGATCGTTCAAGGTTACAGCTATGGGTTCATAGGCAAGAGCCCATTGCCGAACAAAGTAAGCCAGTGCTCTGTTTGAAAACAATACAAAATTGAAACTACAAATATATAGTATGTATTTTAATGGCAGCAAATGTAAAACATGTAATACCCTAAAATTGCCAGGAGAGTGTAAAGGAAGACGGGCTCAGCTAAATGTAGCACCCAATGAATTTTTGATTTCTCGGACAGTAATTCAGCCAAAACTTGATCATAAGAAATGTTGTATCTTATAAATGGACCCGCAAATGATGATGGCGTTGTGCTGTAAAAAATAATTTTCTCACTTTAGTAATTCTAAACCTAGATACATGTATATTTAGTGGGATTAATTTAAAATAACTTACTCGGTGAGGTAATATACGTTCATAAAAGAGGTAATTAGGTAGCAAAGAATAAAAAATGTTAGGAGAAATGGAGCATAGACGTGGGATGCATGTGCAAAGTAACCCTCCTGGCATGACAAATGAAATAAAGAAAATCTACTCTGGTAATAGTCCACCACCAGACGAAGTATCACAAAAAAGCTCATCGGAGGGCAGAAAAGAATTGAAATCCTGGATACCGAATGGATGAAAAACATATTCAAAGTTCCGTACTCTGTTCGGAACTCTGTCAATTTATAATTTTCCGATTTTCTACAAAATATCAAAAATGTAAATCAAAATGATTAAAATCGCTTTCAATCGAAATCAAAATAACTGTAAGCTTTTCAAATACCTCCAAATCATGTGGTAAACGCCTTTAACAACCAGGTTAAGGAACACGTCAGTCACTCCCTGAATCACAACCAAACGATATAGCTCCTTTCCAAAAATAGTTTCCGCTGTGAAGCCCCCTTCCGTGAGCACCTCTTTGCTACTAATCCAAAACGAGTAGAATACAATTATGTTTGTAAAATTGAACGCCCCAGCTCGAATCATAGTTGCATAAATTTTCCGCTCTGGAGTGCTCCAACTCTCGCTATCTCCAACAACCACAATGAATTTTGTGAGGAGAAGAGTTGTGATACTTGCAAATAGCGCAGGTAAGGACAATATCCATGTGTACAGGAATAGGTCCCCTTTAGGGCATAAAATGGGTTCGTCTAGAACTCTAACTTTGTCATCATCCCGGTAAGGTACACATTCCACGTAGTAGTACAGCTTCAACCGACATAAATGGAATAGAAGTACTCCCGCGATGACGCAACCCAGAATAATTAGAAAGTTTCCAACAATGTGTACTTAAAAAAGAAAGAAAAAGAATACAGACTTCAATTTAAAATTTTGCTTTGAATCGTTTTGAAAATTTTCATGAAGGTCATTTACCAGCCCAAGGACCCCGAACTAAACCAAACCGCTTGATAGCATAAGCCAACATTTTCTTCTTCTCTGCCTCAAAATGTAGCATGGTTTTTCCCGAGTCCTTAGACGTATCTGCCAACATTTTTAATTCTCTTCGGATGGTCTTGTGTAGATACATCTTTGCCTTTTCATCCCCACAATTAAAGTCCCACCCACAAATTATGCTTTTAAAGTGTCTCATATTGGCAACGCCTGCCACACTACTCTCCAAACGAATACTGTGGTAGTACTTTGTGAGACGGGAGAAGATGAAATAGGTGAAAATTAGGAACATGATTAGCATGCAGAAGAGAAAACGAAAGGCAGGATTTCTAAAGGGATTCGAACTGCCTTCATTCCTATTGTGGTAACCACTGTAGTAAAGGTATGAGTATTCGAAGTAGCGTTCCCCGTTTATCAAATCTGCGACATGGAAGGGAATATGAGCCCGACGAACGGTAGGGGTTTCTTGGCACTGTTCCACGATTTGGGGGATTATGATAATTGCATTGCTGGAAACGGTAAAAAAGGAATGAAAACAATTCTAAAACAATTAATCTTTAAAAATGGTTTTTTTAAAAATTGATTTACGTCAAAACAAACGTCAGCACTTCTAATCCGACCATTTTTCTAACCCAGAAAAAATAATTAGCAACTACCGTCCCAAATTTTCCATTAATTTCGCGGATTTGCTTATCCCATATTAAAATATACGACAAGCCATCATGCACCATTTCGCCCATCTATTTGTTCATAAAAATATAGCCACAAAATTATAAAATATTTCTAAAACATCTAAATCGCAAACTAAGTTGTAATTTTATACATACATACATGTTCAAGTGCATATAGCAAGTGCTCCTTAATCGGAATATCTATAAAAAGTGTAAATAAAGATTAACAGCTAATTACACAATTTTAAAAATCGAGAAGCTAATTTTTAATAAAAGCGGTAGTGTATTTTTCATTTACCTTCCTCATCCAAAACAGTAAATCCTGTAGCCAATTCAACGAGTTTCTGACGAACTCTCCGCTTTTGACTTAACTTGGCACACAGATTTTTCAGAGCAACACTAACATCAAAGCAATTCATAAAGTCATTAAAAATTACAATCGATTAAAATTTCTTAATTAAATTAATCTTACATTTTGGCTTTAATATCAACCCCAGCTTTATACCGCTCAAGTTCATCCTCATCAAGTCCGCTGGAACTATTGGCCTCATCATCACTATCATCACGATCACGAATGAGATTAGATATTCTTGACTTTCGGCTCTCTTCCTCTACCTCATCAGCTTCCTTTGGAGTATTATCAATTTCTCGAACTTTTGCATAATTTTTGCCAGTGCCAGGGATTTTTTTATGCACTTTTTTAGCCGGCGGCGTCGCCAATGCCTTTATATCAGTAATATCATTCGATTTCACGCTTAACCGCTTTATAGATTTTCGAAGCTCTCTGGGATCCTTTTCTTTATGCAAATCAGGAATAGCTGCAACCGCATCTGCCAAATGTTCTATCGGGGGACCCCCAGTGGCCGAAGGTAATTGCGCAGCCGCCTCCTTCCGCCACTCTTTATAAGTTTTCGTACGAATTTTACTGGATTCAAATATCTTCTCCGCCTCAGCCGTCGCAAACTTTCTGCCAACCGAAAGAGTTATACTGGTTCTCCCAAATCCCGGCTTATAAATTCTAAATACCCGTGTTTTTACTTTGGGTTCTTCCGGTTCATTTTTTAACTCTCCTGATTGTATTTCGTTAAGAAGTTCCTGTGTTGGATTTTTATGTAATGTTGAAATGCTACTTGGAATTGTTGTTTGCTTTGAGACAGTTGATGAAGCTGTGGCATCAGTGGCGGAAGCAACATTGGAAGTCGACATTTGCACAAATGCCATAGGCCTGCGTCCCATCATAACAAAGGACTTCCGCTTATTTGACCGTTGATAACGATCGACTTCATCCTCTTCGCTGTAGCTTAAGGGAGGAGGAAGACTGTTCATTGTGGAGGCAGATGTAACACCAGATCTGGAGGGAAGTGCGGAAATACTTGTAGAAGTCTGACCATGCTCCAGCAACGACTCCGACTCTGATGGTGTAGCAGCAGTAGTAGCAGTGGTGCTGTGGCTGTGTGCCATGGTACTTAATCTTCTAACATCATCAAGCTTCAGGTCATCGTCTTTCTCCAGACTCTGTACTGTGCGGATAAACTTGTCAAAGTTTATGTGACTCCATTTTCGTGCAGGTAAGGCATCTGTTGGATCAGACTTTTTATCCTTGGCCCTATCAGTTGGCGTGGGTGGTCCCATTCTGTTGTGTGATGATGGGTTCATTACTTTCATCACTGGACAAAAATATTTTTCTTTTTTGGTGGAAAGAAATATTTAAAAAACGACAAGTCTACTTGTTCATCTACGTTTTCAGTGAATCGATAGTCAATCAAATCAGCAATAAAACATTTTTTTGGAAAAATAAGGAAATTCAGTGTAAAAAAATACATGTGCATATTATTATTATGGTTTCATTGGCAATGCTTTCATTAATTTTTAACATTTTTAGCAACTAACGCAATTTCAGGAACTTGTGCTTTGTTGTCTCAATTGACCCCATTTCAAATACACTGAAACTTAATACAGATTTGTTGAGCTCAAGACTCATCATGAAAATTACATGCATGTCTTGCAGGCATTAAGACATCCTTTTTTTCTTCCCTTTCATTTTAAAGTCACGTCAAAGTTTAATTAAACTTCTTAGTATACATTCCATCATCTTGTCTAAAAGTCTACCATTTAAATTATTCATCGATGCATGTTACATGCTATACTTGCATCCATCATCCTTCATATAGTTCAATTCTCTTTTTGGATTGCATTGTAAACTCTACAAAAGATCCAAGAAGCCTTGCATTTAAAAAAGGACGACGGACGACGGGAAGGACGAATAGGACGACCACTATACCACACACCACACGACGACGATCTCAGAAACAATCTCATCATCAAAGTACTTCTTCTTTACTTACTTGTGGTTTGGTTTGGTATAGAGGTAAAAATTGTAATGTAATGCATCTAGTTCAATTTTTTTACACACTAAAAATCTTATATAGGTTTACATAGGACATGCCATGTATATTTTCATATCTATCTTTTTTGGATATTTTTGTATAGTGATATCAGAGACAGAGACAGATAACATGACATTATAATGTACTATTTGCATGTATGTATGTATCGGCATCATCACATCATCACCGTCGGTATTCTTGGTACAATAAAATATGATGTTAGAAGGGAAAATGGCAAAAATGTTTGAAGAAGCCAAAGTAACTTTGTAATTTTAACATCTGCTAGACACACGGGGAACGGAGAGTTACAGCCGTCCTTTATGTATTGCTAGTAATATAAGTTTGATTAGGCGATTTTTTCTTGCATTTTTACCTTTTGCATTTGATTGTTGTGCATAAAATATCTTTTGTTTGTTGATCCTTTTTTGTGATACAATCTTTTGCATGTATAATATAATGTGATTTAAACCTAGCCCATTAAAAAGGAGTTGAATGTTGAAAAGCTGCATGCATGTACAATTTTTATATGGAAATTATATAGTCAAGAAGCATTGTTTAATGTTATTAACTGACTGACTGTGAGCAGTCAGCACTCAGAGCACTGTAGAGACTGAGGCCATAAAAGATTGTTGAATTGATGAGATTGTTAGTCAATATTGTAGTGTAATTATATAGGTATTTGTGTGACCTCGTGTTCTACACTTGCCGACCTTATAAAAAAGTAAAGAAGGAATAAGTACCATTTTATATACAACTTGGAAAAGAATTTACTAGAAGTTAAGTTGGTTGTTCATTTTGGAGAACTTATTGGATAGTAAATTTCGGAGGGTGGTTGTGTAAAAAAAAAGAATTAAATCTGGGGAGAGAGTGAAGTGAAACATATCATTTAAGTGTGTTACTAGTTTTATAAGAAGGTTGTAAGAATGACATCAGTGAGACAGACACCGTTAACTTGTCACGGACACACCCGGCCTGTGGTACAACTTGCCTTCAGTGGAATTACTGAGAGTGGTTATTTTGCCATTTCGGCGTGTAAAGGTAGAGTGCATAAAAAGATAATACTAAAATTGCAAGTTGCAGGGAAATGGGATTATGTTGCTAAAATATTATTTAACTGTTTTGAATTGTAGATGGAAAGCCGATGCTTAGGCAAGGTGATACTGGAGACTGGATAGGGACATTTGAAGGACATAAAGGTGCCGTATGGGGAGTCGCTCTGAATGAGGATGGGTCCAAAGCTGCTACGGGCGCTGCAGACTTCAGTGCAAAGGTAAAAATATATATCTTTAAAGTTCAGATTATGTTTTATAATTGGAAGATAAATCTAATGAGTTATTTTTTGTGATTTTTTGAAGTTGTGGGATGCTGTCTCTGGGACTGAGACACTTTCTTTCCAACACAACCATATTGTGAAATCAGTGAATTTTAATTCGAATGGAACACGGTTGGTGACTGGAAGTAACGAGAAGCTTATTAGGATATTTGATTTGGAGAGACCAGATGCAGGTACATTTTATAATTAAAGAAATCACTTTTTTGGATCTTGATAGTGATGACTTTTGATTGGACATTATTCTAATCATATAACTTGCATGGGAATTTTATTGTAGAACCCGTGAAATTAAGTGGCCATGAATCGAACCTGAGACACTGTCTTTTTTATGGTGATAATCATATCGTGAGTTGCTCAGATGATAAGACGTTGAGAATATGGGACGTTGTGAGTGGTCAAGAGGTGCGTCGCCTTGATTTTCCTTCCATTGTCAGTGACATTGAGATTCTTCAGGATGCCCGAATCCTTACCATGACCTATGGGAGTCATGTGGCGTTCTGGAATTTAGACAAGTAATTTACATAAATATATATTATAGGACTGATATACTAAATTGTTTGTTTGGTCATTTACTGATTTCATTGTGCCATTTTTAGTCTATCTGCAATTAAGGAATTTGAAGTGCCAACCCAAGTACATTCCGCATCTCTGAAACCGGACCAATCTATTTTTGTTTGTGGAGGCGAGGATTTTAAAATTTACAAGTACAATTTTGAAACAGGAGTTGAAATAGGTATGTCATCTGAGCAAGAAAACTTTTTATTATTTTAAAGCATTATATGAGCTTAACTTTTAATTGTAATCGATTTCAGATGCCTTCAAAGGACACTTCGGCCCTGTACACTGCGTACGTTTTTCCCCTGACGCTGAATTGTATGCTTCAGGCTCTGAAGATGGAACTCTCAGGCTCTGGCAAACGAATCAAGGAAAGAATTATGGCCTTTGGAAATGTGTTCAAGGGAATGCAGCCGAAAACGGAAAAGGACTTGAGATGGGATTGGGACTTGGTGAACCTTAAATGAAACGAAGACTACATTTAATCACACTCTGCTTTATTCCTGGACACTTGCATTTTATAGACATATGAAATTGTTGCTTCTCATGAACAAAAGTGGAAATTTTTTGGTAATCTACATGATGAGAAAAATTGAATTTGACGTATATTTTTTATTTAATAATTAGTTGTGTTGTCTCAATCTCATTCACTGTGATTGGGAAGTAGCTATTACATTTGTTTGAAATGTTGAGTGTCTTTGTGAAAACTGTCTAGTTTGATACGAACGATCCCACTTTGCTCTTTTGTTTAAAGTACATACCAGTAAAATTGATACCTGTGTATAAAATAAGCCAAAATTATAATTACAAAAGTCAATAATACGAAGTACGACAAGTGCTCCTTCGTCACCTTTTGCTGTGTTGTGTTAACCTTACATGAACCTTAAAGAAAAGAGGCATTCAAGTTAAGATTCTCATTTTGAAGTATTCCTCTGTAAGTAAATTTTGATGTGGACACATTTATTTTGAATATTACATACACATTATACTTTAACTTTAATTATAGTACAGTTAAAAGTTGAATTTCATATGACTTCCTACAAAAAGTATAATTATAATCATGTGAGTTAAAAAAGGTTCCATAATTTATTTAAAGAACAGATTTAACGATTCATCTGTACCATATACGACTATCAATTAAATATTTTGTGTCGTTGTTGTGAAATTTAAGTTATCTCTGATGAACTAAATGCATTTAATTTTTTGAGTACAGCTATTATTATGTCAGCTTTACACTTTGTGGACGAAGAAGTAAAATAAATTAGATTGGAATCATGTGTAAAATTAATTAACTTAATCTGTACATTATTTAACGTAGGTAAGCTTATATGGATATTACTATTGAATATTTTTAATTTATTGAGAATCATGGAGGTGAAGTCTGTGTACGGTGCAAACGGAAAAAATACAACAAAATATAATTATGTATGATTATTATGATCATGTGAAGAGTATACATGTAAAAAATTTAATTAAAACAAATTTATTGTTTTCGTTATATCGTCAATTGTTTTTATTCGTGCGTTTTTAAAGTATGCTTTCATTGATCACGCAAAATACTTTTTTAACAACTTTACGCTCGCTGTGTTAAAACAAAACATATTTCTTGAAATTACAACAAAATAGATTTCTAGTCAAAAAAGACCGTAAAACACCATTTCATATTTTACATTTTTATTGGAAATGATATAATATCAGTATTATAAATTGAATTAACAAAGTAGTACTAGTGAACTCCATTATAGTAAGCAGGGTAAAAAAGTAAATCACAAGTTTTGTTAAAAGGAATACACAAGCAAATTATGGCATTTATTAGTTTAAAATGGCGACACTTAAGTAATTAGATCAAATTATTCATTTGCACTTTAGGAACTTTATTGAAGAAGCAGGTGCAGGTACGATATTCACATAAAGTATACTTACATTATCCGTAAATTACAAGAAAAAAGCTTACAAATTATTTATAGGATATAATTACATAAACCATAAAACAAAAAATACTGTACATTTTTATTTATTATACCAAGAAGAATTGAAAGATTATTATTGTCCGTATATGAGACAGTTTATCACAGTTTAACAGTCAACAATACCATAAAAATATTCCATCTCTTTTATATATTTTGTCGTTTAAAAATTATAAGGTCCAAAAATTATTTTATCAGTCTATTTTTTATTTCTGGAGAATGAGAGGTCCCCATCTTTCTATATTTTTAAATAACTTAAAAAATTGTTGTAAAGACGAGACCGTTTTTTGTTTTGCTATTTTGTGCTGGTCGGTCGAAGAAGTTACTTAATTAGCTAAAAATCTTAAATTAAAGTAAATACTTTTCATAAATGTTTTAGAACGGTCGAACTGGTCTTGCTGCGCGAGAAATTACGTTAAAAATTGAGTTGGGATGCTGACTACGTCCCCCTGGATGTTTGTTGTCGCCAAGTAGAAAACCGCACTGACTCATGCAAATATTATCCCTGACAATGTCTTCCCGTCTTGCTTCCTCAAACAAACGTTGGCAGCTTGTAATCCGTAACGAAGCACAGCGTGTCTGTTAAAAAAGGCAAATTAAAATGTTATTTACCTTCCAATTTAATTGACATCACCTTTTAAATCGTTTTAAAAATGTCTCAACTTACCCCTTCTGGTGTACACACGCAAGACACGCACGGACTTGGCAAGGCACTACCTCCAACATCCACTTGCTTTCCTCCAATGTTACACTGACGTACTTGCACCTGATTCCTAACCTGTGGCAATGGTTCCCTCCAGGCTTCCAAACTCAACGCAGGTAATCTGTCACAAGGAATCCTTGGGTTGAGGACATTGTGAGGGGCATCAAAGGCATTCTTCTGGATATCTCCAGGCATGTCCAAATTGTCACATACCAACTTGCTCATCGTAATCTTCCTAATTTCAGCTAATTGCTGAGGACTGAAACGTAAAGCGGGATCGTTAGTCTCGTACCAATATCTGTCACACTGTCTAAGTCGCTTGAATTGGGTAGCTATAATGCAAGTCATTGTTGGGCCAAGAAGACCTCCTTGAATTGGTCGTTCAGAAATACTTCCAGTGAACAAGTCAATGTCATCAACAGATGGATAAGTTTCCTGCAACTTTACCAATACGTCTTGAGGAATTTCTCCGCTCAAATCTTGGAAAGTTATTGCCCTCTTCAAACTGCAGACTTCACGGTAGTTGTTGTATCCTGAAATTCCGTGATCCCTTCCACGATGAATATTCAAAGAAATCAAGTCCATTCCACTGAATTGCTTCCTCTTGTCTTCAAACAAATGATTTGTCACTTCCTTCGTGATAAAGGGATCCAATTGTTCCATAGGCTCTCCAATAAGTCCTCGGATAAGCTCGTCCACCATCAAAGGGTGATAAAGCATGTCACTATTGAAAAATCCATCACGGAGAGGAATATGTGGATTCATTCCATTAAATCTGTTATCCATTCTAGCCAAGTTGGGTCTGACCATGCTATGTCCAAATCTAAAAGCTGCGGTGGCAAATTCATTGTAAATATTGGCAGCACAGTTGGGGTCATATCCGGTGTAATATCCGTCACTTTGCAGACTCAATCCGTAGGCATTGACCATTGCATTACCCAACAGACGGGGAAGAACCTCATTGTAGATAATGTGTTGGTTGACAGCAATCATAACTCGTCTAACTTCCTGGTAAATTCTATCATCATTAAAATGGGGATTAATAGCTCGCATGTTATCAGCCCAGTTATTGTGAGCTCGGAGGAATAGGGTGTGCACTGCAGCCAAAGCTGGTTGTTCGGAAGCACGGGGATCTCCAGCGTAAAAGCAGAAACCAGATGGGGACTTGCATTCCTTCAAGAAACTGATTTGAGGCATGAGGGGCTTTGCTCCATTGACAGGATGACCGGTAAAGTTAAGCTTGCCACCGGGAGCCCTCAAGCTATTTGCTTTACAGAGACCTTCGCCATAAATTTGGGAGGAGTCGAGGTATGCTGAATTTTGATTGATTTGTTCACGAGGTCCGAGACGCTGTTGACCTGGAAGAGATCTGGTGAAGGGCATGCAGTAAGCTCGACGAGTTTCCATGTTCATTGGAGGATAAAAAGGGTCTCCATTTGGCATATTGATGGGCCAGCATTCAGGATGAGTTGCGCGAGCGCTGTCACAATCACGACAGTTGAGGATTTTTCCTTCGGGTCCTTTGTGTACTGGGGTGAACTGAGACAATAAAAAAAATCAAGAGAAATTAGCTTCACAATTTCATTAAATTATTTTTGTATCTAAATGTCTACCTAATGAATCATATCTTACAGTGATATCATGGTCGACAAATTGGGAGTACTGCATAAGCATCAAAGTATGCCTGTTGGAGAGATGGCTAACATCAATGTGTACATTGGACGATATCATTCTAGGTGAAGGCAATGCCACTCCAGTAACAGATCTTGACCTCGGAATAGAAATGCCATCGTCATACATGGAGTCCACCATTCGATCAAAAGTTATCACACTTTTTCCCCATGCTGGATGCCGAATATTGTTGCAAAATCCAGAAAATGTGCGGAATTTGTTTTGGGTGTTACATGGAAGTGTTTCCTCATTTAATCCACAAGTGGCAGAGGGACCGCTCATACTGTTCAAGCTTTGGCGAATGAAACGAGTGTGAAGGGAACCAACATCGATAGGATCCTCTTTTAATACTAAATCGGTGATATCATCATCTTCGAAAATGACTGGTCCTGTGCTACTCCTTTGAACTCTTCGTCGTCTTCTCACAATTTCCTTATGGTCAACATTTTCCAAATTTTTAAGGAAATTTCTTGAGGCGATTTCTAGCAGTGATGATGTGTTTGCTAATGCAATGGAATCTTCATTAGGAGCGTTGAACGCAAATGCAGTTCCGATTGGACTTTTAGAATCAGCGCCTTTCGCTAAAGGTAAAAATAAATATGCCATCATTAAAACCTATATTTTTAGCATTTACGTTTCATAATCATCATTGTCATATAATTTGAAGCGGCCATTTACTTAAAACAAATCTCTCATCCAATAGTTTCATTGTGCTCAGCCAACTTTCCTCTGCACTTTCAAATGTTTCTACCAAAAGCTTCTTCGGGATCATGTATAAATCATCCTCGGACAAAAAGGAAGACAAGGATCCTGCGCCACTGTAAATTCTGCAACCATAAAACATATCATGCGTAAATTTTTTAGTCTTAAGTTACATACTAGTATTATTTTTAACGAGTAGAAAATTCTATTATATTCCATCCAACTACTGAATGCAATAACTTTCACATTTACATTTTTACTGTTTTCCGCAGCAGCAAATCGAATTCATTTTAATGGCAATATTCAGAGCAGTTGCAGTTAAGTAATAATTCAAATTATAGAGCCCACCACATGCTTTGATAAATTCGAATTAAGCAATATGTTTTACAAATATTGCCAGCCTTTCATAATGCAAATTTTCTAATAAGAGGGCAGACAACAAACCCAGTATTTGTTAATCTTGTTATTAAATTACATATCAATCTGCAAACTCTCCACCTTAAAATACCTACATAATATGTCATTTTTATGGTCTAATATGCACTCATGCGACGAGTACAAGGAAGACAAGTGATAAATTTACTGACGTTTAAGACAACTAAAAGAAAAGCTCAATAATGGTTCACTGTGCCAGGTTTCATATTGTTACCTATTTTTGCTTCTGGGTTGAGTCTACTTGTCAGTGCTCACTAGTCACTACTTCGCACACTTCGCGCACACAACATGTCATGCCAAGAGTAATTATTACTGCCCGGACGAACAAAGGCATTAGGTATGCAGCATGCAAAATACAAATATTTCCTTTGATTTCAAAAGGCTATTAAACTCCTATCAATATGTAGGTATATAAGTATGTAATATGATAAAAGATTTTATGCTGATCATGTGTACTAGCTGACGGAACGTGATGTAGTGGCTTTTTAGTCAGTAAGCTAAGCTACATGATATAACGGTTTTATTACCAAAAGACATGATCACCATCAGACTGAACCGAAAGACAAAAAATACGACTTTTTTGTAGATTTGCATTTGAGACAGAGACATAACATTGTTGATAATTTTTACTGATGATGGTACACTTATGAAAAAAATAACTGCTTTATATTGGTTTTTCTCTTTCCTTAGTAAAAATTTCCCATATTTTAAAATGAAATACAACCCAACCGAGACTATAAGGTAAATGAACTGTCTATAATGAACTTACCCAGCGGTGGCATTTTCTAGGTTAGCGGCATCAACAGTTTTGCCAGACGGTAAGGATGATAATTTGGCTTGCATCAGTCCATGGATAAGACGTTCCCCGAGGGCCCCTGGAAAAAAACAAACAAAGATGCACTTAATATAATTTAGGATGACAGGTCCCACTGCGATAATTCATAAACTCTTGACAGATATCATAAAGCCATCCCAGAATTTTTTTTAAAGAATAGAGTAAACAGAGATACACGATACTTTACTATTTGCTCTACATGTCAAATAGAATAGTTCTACATAATGGAAAAATAACCCTTTTCTATACTAAACGCTTGTACATGTCACTCATTTGTAAAATATTCTCGCGTGACTTAGCAAAATAAAAATTACAAACGACAAAAGCCTTTCCTACTATTTATTTACTTATGCATGTTTGCATTGTTGCCATTACGCATATTGTTACGATATTTAGTAGGAACGACCGACCTTGGCACTTCATAATGCAGAAGGTTTTGGGAAAAACCTCTTTCGCATTCTTTCTTACATGTAGACATACGTCAGGAGGTGTGATTATGTTGAAAAAATATAAAAGATTTAAAAAATTGGAAACAATGCGTGAAACCCGAGATAATATATTATCATCACAAAACATCACACAACATGCCGGTTTCCTTTCATTGTACCTGATAATAGTATAATGGTACATGGTATAAATGGAATTGACTGGATTTAACTGGACAGCTTCATTATCACTGATTTAAGATGTAACAGAGATGATAAAAGAAAGAAAGGGTTTTGCTTTGCTACGTACAAGCTTTTCTTTTAAAATGGAGACTTTTAAGGGTATTTCTGTTTTTATGACTGATAGTTTTAGCTTAGCTGACATGAGTTGAACGTACCTTGAAGTAAAGAGCTATTGACATTATCCAAGGCGAGAGCCAAATTTCCCGATTCCAGAAAACTACCCAAGCTCACAGCCAGCTTGTCATCATCTTCAAGAAGTTCCAAAAGTTCTACCGGAATACTTTTTGAGTGGGTATTGGTAGTGGTAGCATGCTTATCTTTGGCGGATAAGGAAGCATTTATAGCAGCTTCAGAGGAATCCTTTGGTAAATCTGAGAGAAGTGATGAGGGTGTGGGGGCGATGATGGGTAAAGTCATGTCGTCGTGGTCGAAGCCAAGTTTTGATGATGATGGTGGCAAGGAAGATAATTCTAATGGGATTTCATCTTGGCTTCCTTCAAGGGGCGAAGTGGACATCATGTGTACTGCTGGGCATAGGGAAAGAGAGAGGAGCACCACTGAGCCGAGAATAAACAAGGTCGATTTTACCCTTCCATCGGTGACCCTGCTTGAAAGGAAGAAAGAAAAAAAGGATGTGAAAATAAAAATTAGAGAAGAAAGAGGATGCTGGATTAACTTTATATCCTGATGGTCATCATCATTGATGATGAAGGTTAAAAATAGAAAAAAAGGAACCGGTTTTAGGAAAGGTAAGTTATGTATTATGTCTTATGTCATAGAATGGTAAATGGACATTGAAAAATGAATGAAAGGGAAAGTAAGTGATAATCAAAAAGGTGTTTAGATTTTCAAGATCACAATTTTAAGCCTAGAAAAAGATTTGTAATTAATGTCATTTGAGATAAAAACATTGTCAAAATATAGACCAAGGTTGATGTTACGTCCTTTGCTTAGTTAATAAGAGTTTTATGATGTATGAAATGAAAAAAAGTTTTTGCATGCAAACCGGAAACAAACGTTTCAATCAATTTTGTGGAGATTGATTGTTATAGTTCAGTATGTACATGAATTGATTTTTTTAAATATATGAAAGAAGTAATGATAGTTAATAGTGAAAAATGATGAATTAACAAATTATTTGTTTAATTCTGAATAGATGATGTTGCATGAAATTTTAAACATGAAAAGAGAATTTGTCTCATTTTACCTCGTCTTCCGCTGCTGCAGCTTTGCTGCTTGTTTCCGCTTCCCCATTGTACTTCCGGTGCGTTACAACAAAAAAAACACTTGAATTTCAGATTCAACTTTTCACCGATAAACTTGTTAATTAATTTAGCGTTTCTAATTGTCAGTTTAATCGCTGTCTTAAATTATATGAATGATCTCTCGATGAACAATTTTTGTGCTTGACGTAAGAACTCAATAAAGGTAGCTAACACAAACAAGTAATGCTCAGTTCACTTCAGCTTATAACGCAAAAACCAAACCACCTAATTTATTTCCAGCTTTTTCAAATTTCTCCAGTTGACCCATAAAATTCAATTTATTATAAAAATTCTTTTTCTTGTTCACTCTCTTCTCTGCTGCTATCCTCCGCACCAGTTCGCAGACAAATACAAAGTAGCTCTACTCTCCCGAGAAACGAAGGGTTAAAAGTGTTTTACCACCACCAAAACAAGTCGCCTGCAACAATGACAAATGAACTTGCGTCTTTTGGCAAATAATGATATTGGCTGCGTACGTACGGCTATGACTGTGTCTAGCAGTCAGTAGTGTTAAATAACAAACAATAAAAGTAGGAACAGTTCAATGCTCAACAAAACATACTCCTCCGAAGAAGCAAGATGCAAAACGCAATCTCTTGTCGAAGATGAGGATATGATCTTCTTCGTCGTGTCGTGGTCAACAAAACAACATTCACCAAAGAGCAACAATGCCTTCTTGGTTTGTTGTCGTCGTCGTGCGTACATATATAGCTTGTTGCTGCTCTGCAATAATGTAACAAATTTTCTTGCAAAGATGACTAGATGACCATTACAAAGCGGCGATGTAATGTTGATGACGTTCTCTCCGTACTTTTCGATTCCCCTTTCTTTCCTCTTGTCTTTTGCAGGCTCTATAACAACAATGATGATAATACTGCACGCTATCTCAACAAAACTCAACTATTTAAATATAAAAGGCGAGGTTACACTCTTCTTCTTCGTTTTTTTCTGTTCCTCTCTCTACTTTTCAAAATAATAGTTATAAAAACAATAAAATAGTGCGTGGTATGAGTGGGGAGATAATAATGATAAACAATTCACTTCACTTTTTTTCAAGAAGTAATCATAATCATAGTAAATGATGTAATAACAATAAACAAAATTAATGTGATTGCTGTGCGGTATGATATTATGATGGGTTACGTATAAGCTTGTGTGGGACCGGACCAGACCAACAATGTAATGGACAATGGACGCGTAAGCCGCGGTTACAAATTCAATTTATAAGTCACCGCTTGAGCTTGTGTCTGGCTATATTAAATTTTAATACATTGGCCTTCAGTGTAAAGTAAGTTGTTTCATTTTCATTTAATTTCTGGTTTCAAGTAGACGGTGAAACGGAAGAAGAATTTTTTTGGAGCATTATTCAATTTGAATATACATAAGCTTGCAAGGTGAATGAATGGTCATTCTCATCATCGTTTATTTTGGAGGGTAAAAAACTACGCACGGCAAGATGTGGATTTTGTAATGCATGCATGTGTGCCAACTTTACATGCGTATTCAAATTAAATATAGTTCACAAACAAAGCAATAATTAAATGCTTATTTGTTTAAAGTTAATAAAAGTAAAATGAGATAATTTTAATTTTTTAATGTTTTTGAATAAACACGCATGACATAATAGCATTGAAAAACAAGGAAGCAAAAGGAAACAATTTTACTAACTTTTGAATATTTAAAAAGTAACACGGTTTTTTAATATCTGTTTTGTCAACACTACAAATTCCATAAAAATGTTAATTCTGAGAAATATAGGTACACAGGACAAATTTAAATAGGGACAGTTGGCTAATTGAGATGATGTGACTATATGTATGGTGTTTGTGATGTGATGATTTTGATGATAAAAAATTATTATGACGATATTAAAAAGTGACCACATCTCACGATGATCGATCCATATCCATATCATCATGATGCTCATTCATTTATTTAACATTTTAAGGGTCGATAAATTTGGGGATTTACATGAAAATGTGAAAACATAATTTAAGTAGGGCTATTTTTGTGCAAACTGCTTTAAGATTATGGTACTTTTACTCTTGCAAATAATGCTCATGTTTGGTCTTATTTTCCATTGTTGAAGGAAGTAATGGTTAAGTTGTCATTTATGAATGAATTAATTTTGGCTTTAGGGTATACGAAAATGGTAAACTGAAAAAAGTGAATGGCAGGTACTTTTCAGAGAGATGAGATGATTGACCCAGGCCAGGCTTGGATGTTTGGTCATCGCATTTCGTTTCATTTCATAATTTTTGGGGCAATAGTAGACATGTAAGTTGGGTATCACATATCACATTCTTTATAATTTCATCATGACTTGACTGACACACGCTTACTTTTTAGCAGGTGACTTGATCATTTCAATCTTTCTTATTATGTACATGACTCTGATGACGTTACTGATAAGAAGGTGTGATGAGTGGTGTAGGTTAGTGTGAGTGTACACGATATTATTAGTTCATGCAACTCTCTGCTTGATTAGTAGTTCCACGTGATGATGATATCATGGTCTTCGTCTTCATAGAGGATGGAAAAGAGTTCGACATGTCATCGGTGTTCTATTACAAATATTTAATTTTGTTGCATATTTGTACCATCGTCGATGAGTTAATGCTGATCTGCTATCCTTTAAGTAATTACATCATTTTCACTTAAAGATCCGGTTCATATTATGTTTTCTAAAATTATGGCCACGTCATTTAATTATTGTTGCCGGTGCACGGTGCACGAGCGTTGAATTTTTATACCTATGGACTTCAAAAAATTGAAACATTTTGTTAATGCATCTTCTCACTATTGACTATCAGGTTTTGATTTCCGTCGCTAATTTGCCTACATTAGTTCGTTATTCTTTAAGATGGAAGAAGGGATGTATCTATTCGCGTTGCTAGTTGTTAGGAAAAGGTTGTTACTTTATTGCGTCGTCACTATTCATCAACGTACAATTTTCCAACCCATCTCATAAGTTAAATTGCAATCATACTCATATCAAACCTATTTACAGGCTTAATGTATCAAAACCAACCAGGAAAAATGAAATGCTAAAAAATGAGCTTACTCCTGACACTTTTGTGTTTGGGGTCTGCGCAGGTGCAGCCTAAGTACCAAACCAATATAGCACGTCATATTCATTCATATCATCGTTGGTCGTCGTATATTATGTCATCGTATCGTGTATTTAAAAAGATTTTAAAGTACTTGCTAAATAAACGCTGCATTATAAAGTTATCCCATCTATAAATTATAAATGATACGAGTGAACCCAACCAGCCATGATTTGTTTTGATATGTTTGACATCAAATACACTGACTCATAATTAATATACCGGTATAATAACAACTATTTTCCACGTAAAATTAGAATAAGCTAAAAAATACATTATGGATGGACGCTATTGTTTAACAGCTATGATAATTGAATTTGTCAACTGCAGAGATGTACTAATGCGTGGGTATTTCATTTCATAGTCAACCCGTCAACCACCACCTGTGGATATAATAGATGTTTAGATAGAGTGAAAATTGTTAAATGCTAAATATAACGTGACATGAATTTCCTTTGTAATTTGTCGTAGGTTAAAAAATAGGTTGTGTAAATCCCCACTTTTTGTTTTGAAATCTTGACCATCATTTAGGGATTTTACCAAACCAAGTTCTAGGTCACATTCTAAATATTACAAAGTTACTGATTATGAGTGTATATGTATTTAATTGGAATTCAATTGTTTACAAATTTTTCATCCATTTTAATTGATTTATTTCATCTAAAAAAATGTTCAAGATTTACAGGCACAATTCAGTTGGTGGGGATTTATTTTTAGTTTACGATGAAATACGTCATACTGTTTATGCGAATACTTTGTTTTTCAATGTATTTGTTTTTATGCCAGCCATCTTGCCATCTCTCAGCTCTTTTCACGGTCATCATCTAGCTCCATTCAATGCAAATTACATCATTAGGCAAGCTTCTTTAAAGTTAAATACTTCCTCCGATTCTCCTCGCGTGATTTCTAATACCACAGCTTGTTAAAAAATAAATATTCATTACATGTGTAGAGTTATATAATTTAATTAATGTTAATTAGCCACTACTCACTGCGGCCTTGCCCTTACACTTGAGTTGAATGCTAGAAGACATTACAATTTTAAATTAGATCAGGCTTTTAAACACTGAAAGTTTTTTTGTGAATAAAAAGTTAATTGAATATCAATTAAGCATGCATAGTATTTGAGATGTTATTTTTGGCCTGCACACCTGTCTTGTCTGCATTTCGTGTTACACGCTATCAAATATAAAAAGTGATAGGTAATTTGTAAATAGTACGTTCTAACGAATTAAACTCATTCATTACAATACTATTACAAAGCGGAAATTTACAGATACAATTCATCATCAATATCAACAGCACCTTATTTTTGATTTTGTGTGAAACTTTCTCCAGTCAAAATAAAATTGACCTTAACTAAAAGGTACGAAGGTATACAGGTTTATTCTTATTTTAAGGGAACCCTGTAAAAAGCGACCTTCTAATGATCACTGCTCACTAGTCAAAAGAAATGATGGCTAGAAATGAAGCTTATTTTTAGATTGTATTGTGGTTTGTATTTTGTGTGACTTTACACCGTATTTACACAACAAGTCCAATCTTCTAAAATGAATTTTCATCTTCGCATGACGATCTCGGACGGATATGAAAATATTTAGTGTGGGTAGAAAAGTATAGACGAAATTAAGAAATTAGATGAGCAAAGGGCAGAGTCTCCTTGAGATTTTGCTTCCGTGACAGAATAATGAAGACAAGAAATGCATCCGCAACATGCAAGTATACTTTTTGTATAATTTTCAAGGACCCCCTCTCTTTCATATGCATCATGCAATTAAATAACTACAGCACAACATATTATTAGAGTGGGCTCGGGATTTGTAAATGAACTAAAATCACTGGGTTACCTATGTAATTTTGCCAGTGAATGTAGAAATTACTGATTTTCAACTTAATGTACAGCGATTAATTTTTGAATTAGGATATCATTTTTCCTCCAGTGTCCCCTCACATCTATCCAGCACGATAATGTTCGTTCATGTCTCCAAAATGTTAGATGGTAATTTAGTTTCACCAGGAGCCCTACCTGCTTTTCTAACTTTATTTGCATGCTTCCCAATATTATGTACCCCTTCTCCCATCGGCCTTTCCACAAACCTTCCAGATAAAAGACTTGAATTAGCATCATCAGCAAGCAGTGAGAATGATGTCACCCGCACCCTTCCACTTGGAAATTCAAATAATGAATTAGCGGAAACCGACGTTGACGGTGGCAATCCATGGCATGAGCTTTTCTGGGAGGAAGAACAAGTCAGGTCAAAAAAAGAAGTTGGAGGAGCAGAAGAGGACGATTCCTTAAAGGTTCTGAATAACAACCCATTAACAACGACAACAACAGTTAAACCAACGAGCATGATAAAGGCTGAGTATGTTTGCACTGAGGAGTCTGACCACGGCGGTTGTAAAAGCCCGTTACTAAAACATTACAAAATATACACGCCAGATCCGGAAGATGACTTTTATCCTGGGTGGACCTATCATGGATTTCATTGTTAGGAAATTTTTAACTTTAATTATCCTAATCACCCAAATTAAGTGTAAAACTTCTGGAAATAATATGTATATTTATGCTTATGTAGCTCCATACGAATGGCATCAGGTTCCCATCGAACTTTTCGAAAGACCTCCACCAGAATCTGTAAACCGATCTCAAAACCATTTTGTTCGAAGGCATGGCAGTGCCATGCACTTGTGCAGTGATCAAGCATGGTTCAATAACGACACAGACCAGGTCACGTGTAAAGACAGAATGGAAAACGAATGCGTCAGCAGTATGCCCAGCCCAATCAACATAATCAGAAGATTGGCCGTAGTTGATCCAACTTTGACGGACATAACTTTTATAAATTATAACGTTTACTTTGGTTTTGAAATGTTTATGGAGACGGATGGAACTCAACTCCTTTTTGTCAAGTTTTTACCCCACTCCAGAGACGGGCGAAGGCCGGGTATTCGTCACGGTCCAGTGAGCCGGTCCAGGGAGCTTTATCTGGATAGGATACTGATCCGTTATGGAGTGGATGAAAGGTCGGGATCAGAGCACAGCATAAATGGGGAACACTTTGGAATGGAGATTCAGTTCTTTTTTACTGCTGATGAACGACCATATTGGCAGATCCTCAGTGGCTACAAAACTTTGGCTGAGGATGACCCCAACATTGGAGATGCAGTACATGTAGTCAGTATATTTGCTAATGTGGCGGACATTGACAAGGAAGTGAGTGCTTCAACTGACTATATTGGGGATTCAATGGATATTTTGGCTACTACCGCGGAAAAGTTTTGGGAAGGGGAAAATGAACAACATTTTAGCAAAGTGAAGGTGGAAAAGAAGGTGCTTACTTTAGAAGATTTTTTCAATGAACCAAGAACAGGAATTTATTACACCTATAAAGGTTCCCTATCACATCCTCCTTGTCTTACAAATGTTACATGGACAGTGTTCGAGAAACCTATTTGGGTGAGCCGTGATACCTGGAGGAAATTCGCTTACGTGCACTCTGAATACTCCGACTACAGATTTCTTGCAGGGAATATCCGACCCCAGAACAGTATCATGGTGAAGGCTGATATTAAAATGTTTCAGGAAATGAAGTTTGTTCAAGGATTTGGAGAATTGCATCAAAGGGAGTTAGACGAGGCAGCGGATAATTTACGGGGCATTGATGATCAAAATGGAACTATTAAACCTGATTTATTTCTAATCAGGAATTATGTAGACTATCAAATGTACTTTGCCAAGAAAGTGAGAAGAAGCAAAAGACCGTCGGGTAATACAAGTTCCTCTCAGGCAAACGAGTATGATTATTATGAAGATGAAAAAGAGGCGAGTGCGAGACGTTTAAAGGATTCGGGAGCATCTTCCATCATTCTATCTTATTCTTCTGGAATTTCTTTTATGCTTATATATTTTTTAATCAAATCGAAGTGATGATTGTATGAAGATCAATATATTTACCTATCTGGAAAAACGAGCATGCTGCTGAAGTCGAAACAGACGAAAAAAAGTATCAAGTTTCATAGCCTGACTGACGACTGACTGATTTTCATGATGTCTCCTCCGTCCGCGATTAAAGTTGCAGTTTTTGTTTAGTACTCCTCCACATCTTTTGCACAAACAGAGTCATGCTCCAATCACCTTCGCTTCAAGATATATATTTCTTCAAACAGGCTATTTAGTTACTTTACATTCTACAGTTTTTTATTATCTTCATTGTGTGTCTTTCTTGAATGTAGTCTAGTCAAGTCTTTTATACATTTTAGTGAATTCTCTCTGCAATCTGCATGTTTTGATTTTTCTATGAAACAGTATACCTTTTAGTTTCAGCTTAACATCTCGTCTGTTCATATGTCAAGTCAAGATTGCATACCTACCTGTCAAGACACCACCAATGTTAAACGTCTTAAAACCATTCAATGTTATTGTTTAGCAGTAAGGAAGAAAAAAACTTTATAGTAATGCAATGCAATGTAAAAAAAATATGGATATGGTGTAAAAAAATATAATCATTTTGTTTGTTACTGAACTTAACTTAATAAAGTAATCATTATGACCAAAATGGTTGATTAAAATCTCTGCATATAATATATTTCCTTTTAGTTTCTCATGTTTTTGGTCCATTTTTAGTTAGGGAGTCATGAACCTTAAAGCATAGACATTAAAGGTGTTGACATGCTAAAAAAAATTGTTATGTAAGAAGGCTTAATTTAGCGTAAAGATGTGGGCTGAAAATAGTAAACCCAACAGCAGTAAAGATAAACATGTAAGGATACTCAGAAGGGGTGCTAAATTATTGTCCGATTTTAGGAATTGTGAGTAAAGTTTGGCCTAAATTTGAAAAATTGACTTTATATAGTTTTTAGAGTCAATACGGTGGTGCGATAAAAAAGTTTTTTATTGAGAAATTTTATTAAGAAGTTTGGAGGTGCATTTCATAACATTTTTTTGCTATTGTGCTAATTTATCAGTTAAAAGTAATGTGAATAAACATGGCTAGTTACGTGGGTCTAGTCAAAGTTATTATAACCCTGATTGTAGCATTTTTCGCGGTGCTTTTTAATATAATTTCACATGGCAAGTGACACATAAGTTAATTTTGGTTACTTTTATTTTGATGAACATTTTGTTTTTTATTTTGCTGATGCAATAATATGTTTTTTTGTTGTTTTTTATTTATAATTACACAGTTTTCAATTATTTTGACGCATGGAGATTTCCTGAAAAACCTGTAGCCCCTCGGAGAAGACCCCGGCCTCCAGTTAATCGTCAACCGGTTATTGCTCCAGTTAACAATGCGGATGACGATGAGGACTCGGATGATCTCACCGAACGGGCGTCCAGAAGATTGTGATTACAACAGAGTTTAACATACTTGAAAATGAACTACGCTCCGCATTTAATAATTTTTTGAGTGCTTTTTTGTCGTTGACCAATTTAACGCAATTATAATCATACCTAATTAACGAACGAGTAACAATGCAAATGTGCTTTCAACTAAAGAATATTGTATAAAAAATGGAATAATGAATGGGGAGATGAGTAACGAACTTATTTTTAAAAATAAATAAATAGGATAAGAAGTTAAGAAATACAAATTGTATCCATAATTTTTTCACGCTATTGTTGTAGCATTTTCACCCACTCCAGTGTTGGAAACTGGCTGATCCAGAAGAACACTGGAATTGCATAGACCCCACGCAATAGCATTTGCTGAAAACGCTCCAACTGCATTTGCCCAAGATTCCTGTGAACAGTTTGTCATTCCAGATACTTGATATCCTATAACTGTTCCATTGCTTGTTACATTATTCACATGAAGCCCTCCGTTGTTGTCGATTGATGTCCAGGAGTCTGTTTCCACCATTGCTCCAGGTCCACTGGCGCTGGCACTGGAGTATGATTCTCCGTGTGACCATACTGGATCCTCATAACCAGTTTTATCTGTACAATCATAAGAATAAATGTTTCAACAATTAATTTAATTTCGGGGAAACTAGAAAATAACTTAGTACAAATTACAAACTTTTACTCTAAAGTACATACTTTGCAATTGAGAGGGAGCCAATGCAGGCAAACTTAGGACCTTGCTTACTATCCACACTGTGCTAAAGCATAGTAGATATGTACACAGACAGGAACGCGATCGTGGTGACATGGTGCGCTCATCATCAGAGATAACACAGGTACTTTCAGTCAGGTATAAGGTACAGGTAAAAGGTACTCAAGGTTTTTCCTAAGGTAGAAGGTACAGGTTAAAGGTATTGCCAAAATTTCTCCAGGTAAAAGGTATAGGTAAAAGGTAGCTG
>JAQFXM010000569.1:0-46470 GCA_034693345.1 Entomobrya multifasciata | reverse complement strand
TATCGAATAACAAATAAACTATTCGACTATTTAAAATACTATTCCGACGAATTTATTCGATCGAATAATCAACCCTGGTCGTTTCTACAATGCCACTAAGAAGCGGGTAGAGACAAGGGTGTTATGGGACAAGTTAAAGGAGCTGTTTGATCTAGATAAAGCTGTAATTAATTTGAAATTGTTGCAGACGCTAATTTTGATGCTAAAATAATTATGCCCAAATATCATTAATTATGCATTGGTTTTTAGGATTCAAGTTTTAATCATCAGTTTGAGGAATGTGAGTTCGCTTTGCCCGAAAATGAATTCCACCATTTGATTAAGGATAAGAAGAGCAAATTTTCCCAAGACAAGAGTATGGCTAAGGAGACCGGAAGTGGTAATGAATATTGACATTTAAAAGATACCGATAAATTATAATTAAAAATATAATTAATTACAAACTTTGGCTTGTTCTTTCGTTTAGATGGGCAAACCAAATGGCCTCAAGATCATCTTACTGCGAAGGAAGATGGCACCACCGTTGTCACTTGGGTTCCATTGGATGCCCATTTATTCAACAAGCGGAAAAGTTCAGCCTTTTCACAAGCAACTTCTGAAAGGGGTACTCACGGAAGGTATGCGTGTCGTGGTTCTCGACGAGTTCTCTATCCTAGCATAAAGTTCATCAGAAAATTGTAAAATGGACACACGGGCTCTCTGAGATTGAAGTACGTATTGTGAGTGCCATTAAAATAGGGATGTATTCATAATAATTAATTATTGATTTTTTAGTAAAAATAAGTAGAAAGTAATTTAATATTGTAATATGACAAAGTTAACTTAACAAAATAACCAAATCAATTTATTGGTTTGCTACTTAATAATTTTCACATAATAATACAATTTAATCAATTGAATCATCAAGTCCAAAAGCTAAGATATATAATTCATTTAAAAAACTGCTTACAGAGTATGTAATTAATTTCCCTTCAATCTTCGATTTCGCTACCATTTCCATCAATTTCATAGTCAACAAAACACATCCGCACTTCAGTCGTCATCGTCAGTTGCAGTTGTATCCTCAGTAAGATCATCACGAATTATCACAATGTCATTGTTGTCATCCTCAACACTTGCAAGGCTTTCCATGGAAGAAGTAATGGCTTCACGTCCCTCATCACAGTAAAGTTCTCCCATCGAATTTACGGCCTACATTCGCAAACAAGAAACCCCCTGATTAATCATTCCAGTTCATGTAATTAATCCTTTAATATCTTAAATATTTAACTAACCATAATACTAAACTTCACACAAATGCTTCCTTTATCTTCATCTTCACAACCGTCAGTTAAATTTCCATCGGCAAAATGATGCACGAACTGGTCAAGCAAGTAGGAGGTAGGCATTTTACAGCATAACTTCTCTCCAAAAACTTCTTTGGAAGGTTTACGCCATGACGTGCAGATTTTCTTGTAAGTGATCTGCATTTAAAACAAAAAAAATCACGAAACCATTACATCAGCAGGATAGAGCACTGAATTAACTTAATTGTGTAAATTAGCTAATTATCATACCTGCGTATCTCCTGTTGTATCAATCATGGATAAATCATACGCGAAATAGGGACCATCCTGTTTCCCTTTGCTTTCCATGTTGCTAATACGGCGGATCCAAAAACCAACATTACATGAGTTATCAGTTGCAGGTTCCATACAAAACAGGAAGCACCTGCGATAGCATCGGATAAGTGAATAGAACGGTCGTCGTGCTGTCAAAAATAACAAGAAGTTTATAATTTAAACATAAAAAATTATTAGCTTTTGAGTATTAGGTATGTTGGATAATTTCTAGTATTTCAAACCTTCAATTTCAGACTGAGGAATAACCACCAATCCAGTCGTTCTCCATGAACGTAGGTCAGCTTCAGCGTCTGTTGCATAAATGCGATGACTCAGTATGAGATGTTCAACAAGACGTTTCATTGAAACATATTGTGAGCATCCAGCAACCTTGCACATTTGTCCATTTTCGCCAGAAGTGTCATTGTGACATAAAACGGGAGCATTATCCTCCAATCCAGATGATACACATGTGTAGTCTGATCCAGTCGTTTCATCTGTGCTGTTTGATTCCGGCTTTGTTCTCAGTTCGCACAAATTGGTAACATGATTTAGCAACTGTCGTCCTTCCAAAACTTTATCGCAGCCTGCAGGACACTTCCATAAAGCTCCAGCCCAAATAGCATTGAAAACTGGATCAGCGGGACAACGAGTCAAGGTTTCCTGGCATACGTCCACAGTTTGCTCCTCGATGGTATCTTGCATCCAGTACTCTGCAGTCATGACCGGTGGAATCGGCAAAAGTTTTGAGGAGTCTCGTTTCTTGAGTGCCTCCACAGCAAGATCCCTTTTCTTCTTTTGATTTTCAATCATACATTTGTCTCCATTGTTGGCAAAACGTTTTTCAGCACAGGATTGGCATAGAAGGTGACCGGAACTGCAAATGTACCGGATGTAAGGTGACGGAAAGCGTTCGCACACTTGACAAATCATCTTGGCGAGCATTGTCCCGATAAATTCTTTTGGTAAATTTCCAGCTCTTTGGGAATACCGGTCTGGCTCTGGTTGGTCAATCTTTTCTAGCATTCGCCTATAATTGAAAAACAAAACAATTAAAGTATCTTGCCATAGAATGATAATTGTATTTTTTAATGTTAATGGATAATATATTTAATCGATTTTTTTGAACTAACATCGCTCTTTTACTATTTTCAAGTAAACGTATATCAGGATACGCCTCTCCCTCCTTGGTTATCATGACAACATCTGGTTGTTGTACATAAAGTTGAGGACAGTTGGAGGTGATTAGGTCCAGGTCCATGTTGACGCTTTATCCAAGATTACTGATTTTCGAAAAAGTTGTGCTCAATCAAAATTGGCCAGTAGTAACTGCACATGAATTTTATGAGTAGTTCTTTCCGCAAGAGCTCCAAAGGTAAAATGACGAAATTTATTGGCTGGCTGAGTAATTTATAGGTACGCGGTATATTAAAAGGCAAACTAAACATGAAGCGGGATTTTTTTGGAAGAAAAATAGGATGTTAATTGGCATAACTGTCTGCAATGAGAACGAAATCGCGTTTTGAAAACATTTTTATCGAAATAATATAAGATGAAAAGAAAAATTCAACATCCTAATTGTTCAAACTCAACTGACAACATAATATGTAATACCTATGAAGCAAAGTACATTGTCGTTATGCATATGCAGAGATAAAATATGAAAACGTATGAGTGTGAACGTCCAATCGTTTTTCTAAGATCCTGGTAAAAATGGTGAGTACGTAATGCAATGGTTTTACCATTTGCCGCAATACCGCTCGAAATTTGCATGTGCAGGGGCAGTGATTGACATAAGCGATAAGGGACCTTTGTGTTCTCGTTTTAGCAAGTGTCCTTTTTGTACTTTCAGGGAAAATGGAAAAGCAATGCCTGCACACGTTAGCATTTAGCATGCATTATTTAAAGGATGAAAATTTTGTACATCTTTCCTTCATGTTAATTTGTTTAATGTGTGTGTGTGTATGTATTTTTTGTCCCAACTGCCACTTAATTCATGTGGTGGAGTTGGAAGTTTCATTTTTATCACATAAACTGTAAACTTGCCATTCAGGACAAAATAAATGCAAAATATTAATTTGAGAAAACGGTACCGGTTACTGGATAAATGAGCCATGGATAGTCAAGTCAGTTAAAATTGTAAGCACTTTAATGTCAGTAATTGTCAATATTAAAATGAGCAACGAAATAAAATACTTGTTTTCTACAACTTAGTTATCATCATACAGCGTTTTTGAGTGATACTGAAAATGTATTTTGTTATGTACTTCAATGCAAATCGGCTTTAAAACATGAACTTTAAACTCTTCAGATGTAAATATGATTGTTTTTTTTCCTATTGAAATGGTACCTGATATGAAAAAAACTAATGCAAAAATAATTCATAATTATTAAACCAAGGTTTCATATAATTGATTACAGGTTGTCATGTCAGTCAATTTTATTTTAAATCTTTTACAAATGCTCTTCCATATAATATGTGTTGTACTCGATGCTTTTACACCATTTTATACAATTAAAGTCTATTTACAACGCTAACTTGTAACTTCATTATCGTTTTTCTTTCACAGAACATGTCAAAAAGATTGGTCTACAAATTAAAAATTACTTAAAAACTACGCCAGTGGCCAGTACATGTTATATACTTGAATAAATTTTAACTAAGAATTAAACATAATTTTATGAGGATTGTCAGTTCAGATTATTATTGGTTTTGTTATTTTTACACAAAGTGCGAGTCAGAATTTGTACAAATTAAAGTCATGTTTAGAACACAACAATAAATGGAAAAAAATATTATAGCTTATTTTTACACAAAATTAGAATTATAAATACTAATCTTAAGTCAACCAAAAAGTATGTGCTAAATAGAAAACCAATATTAATGAATGAAAAATGAGTCATTGAACATCAAATTATAATTAATTTTTTTGTGGACGACTAGAAAGTCAACTTTCACCAACCGATAGCTCACTAAGTCATAAAAATAACAATAGGTATATTTACTTCAGTAATCGCTAATTTCTCCATCGTCGTTGTCATCAACAGAATGATTCTCTTTTTTAATCCCTCTCTTCCAGTTCCAGCTTTCATCATCGTCGCTGGAAACTTGGGTTGTTGTTGTTGCTGCTGCCCTTTTCCAACTCCACTCATCCTGCTTACAATCAACATCGATTTCTTCCAGCTCTGGTTCGGATCCACTCATCGAGTCGTCACTGGAATTGTGGTCCAGATTGTTTGGAAGTCCAAAGTTATCTTGATCATTTAATTTGTCGTTAACTTCTTGTACTTCTTCCTCCTCCTCCTCCATAGCCTCATCATCCTCAATAACAGGATCTTCAGTGTCTTTGGCCTCTTGTTTAATCGCCTTGTTAATGTCCTTCCTTTCATCATACATTTCTCTTAGTTTGCAATCCATGTGATTGGCAACCATTTTTCCACGGCGAGATCCTACGTTCTGATGAAACACCGTATTTTGAGCAGCTACTTTAGCATTTTCTTCTTCTGGTTTTGAGTTCCCCGACCAGCAAGTCCGATTTTCATAAAATTTTATAACCAGATGTGGGTACACAAGCCGGAAGCTGTCCGCGTATACTAGATTAGCATTTGCCCGGGTTAGCCCAGCAGAACGTGGGGAGGGTTTACGTTTAACTACGTAAGTCAGCCGACCATCCACAAAGATTACTCCCTCGACGGACAGGGGTTCCTTGTCGGCTGGCCATTTGGATAAGATTCCGTAGCTCTATGAAGAATAAAACCGTTGATTTTATTATACATGCTTTTTATAAATTTTCAAAATAATTTGCACACACAAGTTTGAATGATTTTTATTTTTAATCACCTTCATATGGTCCACCGTGTCCGTTATAGCTTCATCAACATCCTGTGGTTCAACTTCCTCTTTAAAACGTTCCCCTCCTTGTGTGTGACTTTTAGATCTTTTGGCGTGTTGCTTTTCGAACTTCTTTAGTAAGCCTGGACAGCCATTTAAGTTCTCTATGGGCTCCCAAGTGTTGCTTTCTCTGTACACAAAAAAACCTCTGATTTAATTATCTGATCATTAAATTTGATCATTCATAATATCTCCTTAATCAAATCACTATCAACTTACTCTGGCCAACCCTTCCATTTTATAAAATAGTGAGGTACTCCATCCACTTCAATCTTTTTATCTATTCTCTCAACTACGTACTCTGTCGTCATTTTTGTAAAAAAAAACTTTAAAAAATCTAATCAAAAAAGCACAAATCCAAGTAACTGTTATGTGAGCTAACTGATGATGTTTTCGTTTTTAATTGTTTCGTGAAAATTTAACACTATCCAGTCCAGTCCTCAAAGTCGTTTGCGCTACAAGTCAAGCTTCACCTTTCTCACCATACTCATTCAACCTACTTTTCGTATAAACCTGTTGAGCAGTTCGAACTCGGAGACAATCTTTTTGAGTGTCTAGGAGAAAATGATGAATGTGTGTGGTCTTTTTGTTGAACTTCAGCCAATCACACAAAAATGTGCATTGCGTTGGGTTGGGTGGGATAATGGAAATGGATACTTAGGTCAAAGCTTCGTCGTGGTCTTCGAATCTGAAACGTGGAGAAGATCTAGCAATAAGCGATAAGAATGTTTTCACGAAAATATTTAACTTTGCATATCACTTCGATGCATATTATTAGTTTTTAGAAACTTTGAACTTTGATTGGACAATCGTGAGCAGAAAAAATTCTTCTGGAAAATGCTATTTAGTATCGATGTATTTTTGTATTTGGTTCTTGTACATTTTTATCTGCGATCTACACTTCCCTTCGAACGCAAAATCCGGCGGCGACTGTAGCGAGGTCATAGCTAACTTACGAATAAGATATATGTATGTATGTATTTATGTATTTGTATATAGATAGTTGATGGCAAGCTAAACAATGATAATGTTTAGTGTACAACATGGAACGTGAATACTTTTGTAAAAATGACCAGAGATGTGCCTCCTTTTCCTATTCTTATCTGATTTTTTTCTTCAGTTTATGCAAATTTAGCGTTCCTGAATGATATGCATACGTACGAATTCCAATTCAAATGTACAAAAATCAAAAGTTGAAAGTGGGTGGTATGCGATATTATGCGACCCGAACGATGTGATCTTTAAGCATTACTTGTTGATAATCATGATGTGTTTGTCTGAGTACAGGGAACAGAAAAATACAAGTTTGGAGTGTTAGGCTTGTAATTGACTGTGTATTTGATGGGAATGCTTTACTCGTTGAGGTAAAGGTAACTAACGAGACGGTACGGGGTCATTTTAGGCTTGTTTTTGTACAGAATCTGGTACAATAATTGATTATGTAAAATACTTGTTGAGAGAGAGAGAGTAGCCAGTAGCGGGTGCTTCCATGTAGTATTTAGCTTATTTTATCGTCTCGAATGTCCATAAACAAATAAGGTTCTTTTGAAAGGAAAAAAAGTAATCTATTCTGAATTCTGAAAGCCGTCGCATGAAAATTATATTCAATTGGAAAAGGTCACATTTATCAAAAACGTTTTCGTGACTTGGAACGGATGTGTAAAATATTTATGGATGATGAAGCAAACCAACATAAAACTCCCCCATTAAAAATCAATATATATTGTCATCTTGAAAACTTTCTGCATGGATGATTGTTAGAAATGGATCTATAAAATAATGATGAGAATAAAAGAATCAACACTTAATAGCGTAAAATGTAGTTTATTCATGTCATCGTGTTCAAGCAAGCATAATAATTAATAATATTATAAAGTAGTTATTTTAACGCTGTTAAATTATTTCTAATGTACATAATGTGTATTTTTTAATCCTATTTCTACATAACTAATCTACACCAGCGTTTTTTGTAATATGACACAATCATAATATATTAATTCTTTCATATCTCTATAACAATTCATAATAATAATAATGGAATGTAGTAAATACTTTCAGTTACACATGATTAGCAGGAGAGGCAATTCACAATCCACTTTTTTAACCGTATTATAATAATAATACATAATAACAACCTAAGGTTCATTATGTTTTCTTGGTTAACATTTTGTTACATTTTCCAAAAAAAAGCCACCAACCCGTGAGTTACCATTACGTTATCATCATATTTATAGGTAGTAATACAAGAGATATTTAAAAACTAAGTTTGCGTACTACGAGCATAAATATTATATATATCATAGTATAATGTTTGTATAAACAGTTATCTTACTCGATAAGTCAAACTTCAGCAGCTTCTCCGAAAAAAGTATTAGTCTCTAAAATTAATCTTTTACATATTTAATAGCTATTCATTAAAAGAACTTATCTTATTTCTATCTTCATTCTTTATTGGACATTTTGACTTTGCTTTACATGTACATGTTGTATGTATATATAAATAATAATCACAACATCTGAGACCTGGAAATTCATTATACTTGTTCTTCAAAGTACTAATTACTTTTAGTAATCATGTTTGCTTCTTTTTTTTGTGTTCCAAAAAACAACCATTGCGGTTTTTCTCACTGTTAAATGCTCTTTATAAATATTAAGTGAATTAGCGTATCGTAATTTGTTTAAATATAAATCGAGCCTACAAATATTACAATGTCATTCTTCTTTCTAGAGGAATCCCTCACAATTTCTTAAACTTTATAATTTATCATTATTTTTTTGCATATGGAGGGATTTACAACCCATTCATCATACATCTGTAGATATACCGTTTACACTGATCTACCCATTATGAAATAATATATTCACTAAATATCTACTATCTTTTTTACTGTATTGCACTCTATTCTCTCAAAAGGTCATACTGTACCTACCTACATTTATGTAGCATTTTTTAAAAATCTGTATACTCTACAAAATTCGACTCATCATCTTCCAATGAATGAAGTACCTCTATGTTTTCATATATCATTTAAAAAGATATTATCACCATATTTGGCCGCCGTTGCATTACTTACTTGACATGTCACGTCAACAAGTAGCATTCCTTAAGTAATGGGTATATAACTTGGTATATTTATTTATATTGCGTGTAAACCATCAAACCTGCCCCAGAATGGCCTACAGACAACAATGAAACGATGTGTACATTTCATATACATACATACATGCGACATAATGTAACTAAGCATAGATAATTTTACAGTTTTTTAAATAAATATTTATAGCATAATCGTTTACTAATATTGATTATAAATATTGTAGTGAAATATTTTTCTTATCAATTCTTGTTTAAGTCTAAAAAGTTTCGCACAACCTCATTCATAGACGAGTACACAAATTTGCATTGGACAATCATTTTTATTACTTTCTATACTGACTTTTTTAAGCTTAAATACTTCCTAAAATTAACGTTTTAGAAAGCTTCGACGCGCATATTTTATTTCCTGGCAATGTAAAAGAATTTCATTTCCAATGTTATGTGTTCCATTGTATTTATTGCTGATCTTTACAAAAGTAGAATAAATTATCTAACTGTTGACCTCAACCCAGTCGTCAGCTTTGTAAAACTAATGCCACGTAATTATGTTGATTAGACTATGAATCGAGCTTCAATATAAGTGAAGTGATTCCGGGCAATTATTTACCATCGTCATTTCCATGGGTTTTAATACCGATGCTGGAATTCATGATGCCATCGATTAAAATCAATGTGGAAAGCAACAATGGACCCAGTAGCAAGACCCGCCAGTAAAAATCTGTGTAAATAGAATTAAAAAATTAAGCAAAATTCAAAATCATACAATACATTGTATAAATAAAAACCTGAAAAGCGAATTACACTTTACCTGTGATCATGGGAAAGTGCTAATGATCGAATGGCACTGTCACAGGCAGGAAATGCGTACAACAAAGCAAGAGAAAATGTCCTCCATACTTCCACTATCCCTTTCTCTCCACCAGTAATTAGATACTCTCCATCACGACTCAGCAACATACACTGATGTAGACAAAAATTAGGTTTTTAAATATTTGTCTTATAATAAATCAATGAATTTTTCTTTATTTTTTACCAAACAATCATTGTACTTACGTTAATGATATCATGATGGGTTTGATAGCGTAACCTACGACCATTCATTGTAAACGCCGCAACGTTTCCTTTCTCATATCCCACAACCACTATCCCCTCACGGCTCATTGTCACATTTTCCGGGTATCTAAAACTAGTAGGAGGTTCCAAAGTTCGAAGTAAATCTCCGAATGTTGTATGTACCAAAACTGGGCCCCCTGGTCAATAAAGAAATAATCGAATCGTTACCATCAAGTAGAAACATCAAAAATAAATATGTTAAAGTGTATGCTAGACGTACATTCAGAAGAACTGACAACAAGTCCCAATTCAGCGGAAATCACCAGCGCAGTTACTGGTGTATCATGACCTGTCAGTGTAGCACGAGGGGTGGGATGTTCTCCATCTCCAACAATGGCTTGGCAACGCGCGTTCCAGTGCCACAGAAGAACAGTACAATCTGCTGACCCGGAGGCAATGTAGCAGTCAGACGTAATATTGCATTCGGAACGCCCAAGACAAGTGACAACTCCAAAGTGTCCAAAAATAATTTGAACAATTTTTGCTGTAAAAAGAGGAAAATAATATTCAAATGAAAATAGTTTCTTTGATTAAAACATAATTTAAGAAATATATCCAATACGCGTACCAGTCTCAGTAGAAAACACCCTGAAACTGTGATCCCAGAAACCACAGGCAATAAGAAATTTGGAATCGACCGTGGTCACGAAGCAGTTTGACCTCATTTTAACTTTTTGACTAAAATTGTCTCCTAAGTGTCGTTTGGCCTGATGATTGTTTCCTTGAGACAACACAGGATCCATTATTAAGGGCAGGTTTGACGTAATGTTAGCATTGGTTTCGGCAAAACTCGGCGAATGAAGGGACGCTGCAAAAACGGTAAAAACATCCAAAATTTAATTTCTCAATTCACATATTGCGTAAATTAAATATAATCTCATTCAGTCTAGTAAACATACCAGAATACGAAGTATTCCATTTGTTGACTGCAAAATTCTGACTAGTCGTTACTGTCACAACTGAGGGCTGAGGCAATTGCGGATACGTATTGGCCGAAATGTGACAAACTGGTGAATTGGACATGAACTTCATAACCATACAAACGTCGTCTGGGACGGCAGAAAACATCAGGGGTGACTGGAGGAAGATAATAATTATGTTATAAGGGACATCATATGATAACAGCATAACAAGTACACTATCTAGGAATATTTCTCACCAAATGCATTGCCGAGCTTCTAGGTGGATGTGGTTCCATCAAGAGTTGGGATGGGGTTTGACCAAAATTTCGAATTTGATTCTCGATAGCCTAAACAAATAAAACCGATATTACCATTTTTGTAAATGAAAATAAGACTTTTGGTTAGATAATTGTTTTGAAAACGTACCTCCATCATAACGGGATCCGTTATTGAATCCAAGTCCACGCTACCCTCATAAGTTAAATAATAAAATACGTTAGTGGCCCGGACTGCTTCAGGTCCTCTTTGTTTGTACCCAAAAATAAGGTCGATCCATTGATGCAATTGGCAGGACACAATTTCTGACTCGAGTGCCTAGATTGGTTACAAAAAAGAAATTGTCGAAGTACTTTCACAGGTTCTGAAAACTATTTTTTCAAAAAATAACAACAGTTTAAAATTACCATGCGATGAAAACGAACAAACTCTTCGGGTGTAGACGCCCATGGTGGGAGTTGTACATTATCAACTTCTGCACCATCATCCTGAACACCAAGCTTGTACCGATGATTATTTGTGAACATTTCCGGGAGGTAGAATAATTCGGGAATTAATTCCTGTGAACGAAATTTAGTTATTATTAGTCATATAATTAAACAGTATTTTGCAAAACAAATTGTAGCTTATGAAATTCAATTTCTAACCTTGACATCTGAAGTATCTCTTTGGCAATTTTTCCAGGCTAATGAAACTGACGAAAACAGACGATTAGGATGGTCAAATTTTCCACCTTGTAGGGCCAGGAACATTGTGGTGAAGGGTTCCTGTGAAATATACAAAAATAAAACATTAATCAATTGAAATGGTTAAAACTGAATCTTTTCTTTTTTTGGTAACGTTTCGTTACACATTCGGGATATAAAGCATATGGTATTTTTCTCACCAATCGAAGCAACCAGTTTAGTGTAAACGCAGACGTGGAATAATGGGATCCATAATGGAAAGGTGGGATGCTTTCGTGTTCCCAACTATTGTAACGTTCTTCGAAATATGCACGACGACTCGGATTCAATGCTCCCACGGGCTGCAATTCATAAACGCAGATATATATTTTAAATTTGATTTCGATCCTTGATTTCCATGGTTAAAATGGATAATTACCTTGGACAGATCGCGATAGTTGCTTGATAATGACAAGTCAAGCTCCTTGGAATCGTAATTGGTTAAAATCCAGGGGAATACAGGGTACTGGTTCAAGTCATTGTAGGTACGTCCTGAAAAAGTATACCCAAAAGTGTTAAAGCAAAAATAAAAATATATTAATTGCTATAAAAACATGCTTCCGTGCATGCACAAAACATTTACCTGCTATTGTATTAAGGAACATCAAATACTCAAAATTCGATATTTCTCGCCGCTGCCACTTTTGGGTCATATTTGATGCTCTCATTAATTGACGAGGAGACATCATTGATGCACGTCTATAATTACAAACAATTGTTAAACATTTAGTACTTCAGTAAAATAACATAATGTAGAGTATTAAAAACTGAACCCATTAATTGTTCCTTAAATGACGCGAAAGACTGCATACATTATATTTCATCATGAAATAATAGTTTAAGCATAATTTTGTAAATTTTCCTTTTCGTATGTTTAAAAAAAGATTCAAATCGATGTCTAACCTGTGTGCTTATTTCGATTACCAACTTCATCATTCTAAAATTTCGTGCTTTGTGAAGAGATTTTTTTGTGTTTCGAAAGAGTTGTAAAAATGAGAGGAAGTTCTATAATGATTAAAACAAATAATCTGGGTGAAGAAGATCGTGATAATGCACATAAACAATTAATCTGCGTAACCCACTCATTGTCATCATCATCATTTTACCTTTCCCTAAGCTACTGTTTTACTGTTCTCCCCCGTTCCTCGTTCGTATATCTGATAAATCATAAATGCGATTATGTCATTGACCAAACCAGAAGCATACAACTGTCTTTTAAAAATATTATGTCTAGTGCTGAATTTCCCACTTTACATTGCTGATCACGTAGACAAAGATAGTAAAAAGATAGGAAAAGGGAACAACTTTTCCAACCCCAGCAATATCATTCAATATAGTAGGCATGCATATAATGGTAGGAATAATGGCAGTGAGAGCAAACCAACCTGGAATGTATTGTGTGATGATGACAAAACATGAAACACAATTATGTGAACCAGAGAAACTCCACTCACAATCAGCTCAGAGACTCTGAGATGTGATGATGGTGCCTCCCGGGATTTATTCCCATTTGTCAACTAATGAAAGTTGAGTGAGTAGGTGTTTCTTTTCTTTAAACAAGTAAATTTTGTTTGCTTCTAAATATGATTAAAAGAATTTTGCCTAAGTGTATAGTAACTAACTGCCAAATTATTTTGTATACGAGATACAATCAAGTGTAAAAAAGATTATCTGAGTTTTGGATACTCGATCATTTCATTTTATATTGATAGAATCATGAACTTAATACGCGAAATTTGATTTTATAGATTATATATTAAAAATTGCAGAGAAAATCTAACATTAGAGTTTATGAATTCCTTTCAGCACATCTTTCACGCAAAATGTTTTAATACAACAGAAAATGATGCAAATGGGGCATTGTGAGACGCTATTACACTTTACGTGTATTTTGGTCATGATATGCATCTCTTCTCGATAATGATAATAAATAGAATATATGTAAAAGGCATTCCTTTGGCTTAAACCTTTAAAAAAAGAAATATGTTGTAACGCAAACTCATAAAATGAAACCGAAGCCGTGCCAAGTCACACACGGCTCATCCTTTTTTACTGCCATAAAAGGAAAAAGACAAAAGCAACAAAGAACAGCTATATGAGCTGTGCTGTTGTTGGTTGTCAAATAAAACCAGTTGTCCCTTCTCTCTTCCACAATTTTTTTCTTCTTCTTAATTTTCTCCACTTATAAGTATACTTTATATGCATAATACAATGAATCTGTCAATATCACTACTTTGAATTGATAACCCTGGCCGGGCCCTATTAAGGATTTTTCTCTAAATATGGAAAGTTAGTAGAAGCTGTCAAGTTCCAAAAAAATCCTGCAAAGAAGGTCTGCAGTCTGCAAGTTCTTTTTATGCAGATTATCACTTATGTTTTGATATTTGTTCTTGGTCATTTAAGGAAGAAAAAACTCAATGCAACGCACAGCATGACTGTGGTCATTACGCATGTTACCTGGTTTGCGGGATGCCGTATTTTATTCCAACTCCAACCCTCGGCAGTGCTTTGATAACTTTCTTTACTGTTGCTTGGTCCGGGAAGGCAAACATCACTGACGCTGAAAAATACAAGAGCAACAAATGATTTACTTAAATTGTTAATTTCCCCCTATTTAAACATTCATCTTGAGTTTATTTATGTTGAATTGTATCTGCACAAATGGTTCTCATAAAATTGTCCAGTGAAACGGTCAACGGCACGCATAAAAAAATTGTACACAAGCAAAAGAGAAAAAAATGGTGATAAAATGAACATGTGGGATGAATGAGAATAAGAGAGGAGTTAGTTGATAATGATAAGGTGATTAGAGAAAGGAGGAGGGAACAAGCAGAGCAAACAGGTGTAACCAAAAGTTATCTTTTACATGAAAGTTGAGAAGAAGAGCCGGCATTTCTTTTAAGAAAAACAAACTCACACTCCTATCTTACAACAAATACAAGTACATATTATTATTGTTATTTTTTTTTACTACGCTGCTCCTCTGTTGAGTGAGTACAGCGTACGTGGTGGTGGTGGTGGATGATGATGATGCAATCAAAGAAGAACATCAAACATGGGCCTTGAAAAAATGACGTGTGAGAACTGGTTTACTCATTAGCTAAAATCATCACATGTAGCCAGGCCGTAGCCGGCTTACATGTTACATGGATTGCACGATGATGATGATGATGATGAACCAAGAATCATCATCACATCAGCGCATTGTTGATTCCTCACTTTTTTTATTACTTCTATCCATTCTTTCCACTTTCCCAATGTAAACCATCACCACCACCTTGTGATCATCACAATCACCCTTTTCTTCTACTTTGAGTATTTTTCCTCAAGTTGTCGATTATGATTGTAGTGATGATGTCGGCAATGAGCTAACCAAAGTAAATAACATCACGGTTTTTACAGCTTTCACATGGAAAAGGTGTGTTTATCAAGGCACTAAAACAACGGGTGCAAACGTTAAATTACACAGACAAAGATCGTGTAAGGGAACAGTGTATTTTTTCATTCATTATTGCTTATTTAATATTTTAGTATAAAAGTAAATGTATATTTTTCGGGAATTCGTGCAAGCAAACTTGTGTGTTTTAGTAAAATCTCTGCAGTTGAAAAAATGCTACCAAAAATTATGGGAGTTTTATGAAAAATAAAATCAATATTATTGAGCATTTGCGTCTGATCAAAAGATTTTCCCCCCTTGCGTTGTATTCTAATCCTGTGTCTGTGTCTTTCAAAAATAATAATGCACATCAACACATATGTCATCAAGAGTACTTGGAGAAAAAAATTGAAGCTTGAAAAGTAAATACCAAAAAGCTATTTAATGCATCATTTTAGAGGGAGCGAGCTCGTGCTCCATTTCTCATTTGTGAGGATGAGTGAAGTGAGTGGTGAGTGTGTACAAGAATAAAAATTGTTATTTTTTCTCTTCTCACCAGAGAGAGTGAAATGGATCTGTTGAGAAATTGGAATAATAAAGTGTAGTGGAATGAGAAGTGTAGGGTCAACAAGAGGTATTTACTGAGCAAACAAAAAGGAAACTTGAGACTTGTAAATGAGTCGTTTAATACTCCCTAATTTATGATGGCTAGCCGAGGAAAAAAATTGTTACTAAATGCAGCTTGTTGCCTCATCCGATGATAGTTTTGGTGATGATGATGATGTGGTATTTAGTATTTACGCTGAATGTTTCTTTACTTAAACTTTAGCTACTCTACATTATTTTTTTTTCTTTAAGGGACCCATACCGTGAACAAATTTCAAAAGTACAATGCATGTACAAGATACTGACACCACGGCACGGCTCGGCTCTACTTTACTTCTGGAGGAGCAAATACGATTTACGTAATCTTATCTCTGTACATAGCTGATAGAAAGAACACAGAGAGCATTATTTTTTTGAGAAAAAAATCTTTCTTTCCTTTTATCTATCTTCCCTTAAATGTATGGATGGATGGGCATCGTCAGCCGCCGCCAGTAATAAACAGAAGTCATGTGTTTTAAAAAGATTTACTGTCGTTACATAAATGTGTAAGGTATTTAGTTTAAGAATTTCAAAAGAGTACATGCGTACATGCCAGTTCTCAGTTTCATATCACCGAAAAAGGCGCTGGTGATGAAAGGATGAATATTTTTTTAAAACTATTAGCAGAGCAATGGCTGTTTTAAATCTTTTTTTCAGAAAAGTACACACCAAAAAATAAGAGGCAGACGTCAATGGAGGCATTGGTGCCTAGATTTTTGATTGTTTCTGCTGCCTAAATGCTATGCTATAAGGATTTCAAGCTAATCCACCAAATGAGTATGGCAAAGGTTGGTGGTATGGTGATGGCAGTATGCATTGCGTGCATATAATAATTGTAATATGAGAAGGCATAAAAAGATTCACGAATAAATAAAATTTATCGATCTGACGCGACGCCCAAAGAGTAAGTCACTTTTTCAGGTACATAATAAGAATAATATATGTAGGTAAGTTACCTTAAATAAACGCAAGGAATTTTTGTTAAAAAGATCTGTTGTTTTTACTACATGAGCAGTTAATGAGCCATCCCATAGTATAATATTCTCTTTTACACTTATTTTTATTTCACGACTAAAACAATAATGTTTCCACAGCAGCAGAGTGGCAGAGCTACTTTTTTTAAAGAGAGGCAATTGTTCCTCTTTAAAAAATATCCTGTCTGTAATCCTTACCATCCTCTCGTTGGACTGTGAGTTGTTGTTACACTTAAAACTAAAATAAAAAACATTGCATTTGGGCGAAATTAGGAGATGACACTTATGGAGAAGTAAAATGTTATCCAGCGACAGTTTATGGGTTTCCTCTCCAAGGTTAAGTGCATTCATTTGTCAAGAGGCATTTCCCTAGGTGCACTTATATATACACTTTTTTATAATAATATTCCTGATATGTGTAAGCATTCATAGTATGATGTACTCTTGAAAAAGTAATTTCTGTCGGGAAGACGTAATGCCAAGAGCAGAAAACTGTATCTCTCTCCTTCGCCTCCTTCTTGGTCTCTCCGCTTGTCATTGTCAACCAACATAGTATATTGTAACGAGTTGAAATAAAAACGGTTACCTTTCTACTAGTTTTGTTGCTTACGTGCCTATCAAGCTGTCTTCGTTGTTTATCAGCTTAAAACAAAACTAACTGACACTACTGCTCCATGTTTTTTGGTCTACTTGGATAGAACCACTTCATTAGATAACAGTGGAGCAGAAGCATATTATTTAGAACATGTGTTTCATGTGCACTAATTCCCTTTGGAGCAATATCCAGTGAAAAACATAAGCTAAAAGTTATCATCGTCATCGTGATCGCTGGGAATAAATAAGAGAGAAAAAGTAGTAGTGATGCAGTCAAAATGTAAAGCTCTTTTCTAAACGGTTACTGAATGACTTTTATTTCATTTGGATAAAAGCATCAGAAGCCAGGGCAGTAATTTCATATAAAAAGGTGATTAATGAAAATGTTTATATGGTACAGGTTAGGAAAATATTTATGCGTTGTAATAATAGTCAGGCAAAAAGGAGAACAGAAAAAGGATGAGTAAGAAAAGGAAATAAAGTATCGTTAAAAAATTGGTCACATATGTCAAGTGTTTTTATTGCAAACACTAAAAAAGCTTTAAAATATATATATTTTACACTTACTTCGACTAGCCAGAAAAATTTCGATGGCGACATTTTGCAGAAGATAATGTCTTGAGAAAATGGCCCGAATCTCACTAAAGTACCACTTTCCATGTAAATGGTCACAAAATTTGAGCACCTGTAATAAAAAAGAGAAGATTTTATTTTAGTTATCACATAAATACTACATTTTATTTGTTCATTTTTATGCCTTTTTGGCTGGAAGCGCAAAAGCGGAAAGCTTAACAAAAAACAAAGCGGCTTTATTTAGGGCATTTCTTTCTGGTTTAAAAAAGCACATCCCTTCTTTGTATCATGTACAAAACATAACTAACCAACGTCACTATCAACAACTCAACAAAAAAAACTGTGACATGAAATGACAACAAGCTTTTAACTTTATGCAAAGGATTAGCATTTCATTTTCAAAAGATCTTGTCATAATAAAATGTATTAACATCTCTCGTATTTCTGAATTTTTGCAAAAAAAATCAAACCAGCAAGGGGTGAATTTTCACTAATGTTTGTCTATTCTCCCTGTGCATATATGTATCTGTTTGGGTGAGTAATAGGAAATAACAAGTAGGACGAAGCAAGACCAAAAACTCAAAATTATTTGTCATGGTCGAGAAAGCAGAGAACAGCGCTCATTGTGAGGAAGGGAGAAGAATAAGGAAGAGAAGAAGGGTCACAATCTGATTATGAATCCATTAGAGTCGGCGGCAGCAGCATCGAACTGTGAGAAGAAGGGATGCAATTCAACACCATCAACATAATCTAAACAAAACCTAAGAGAAAAAAACCCAGCCTACAAGAGAGGTAAGTACAGAGATAGCAAAGTAGTAAAAGAAACAGCAGAAGATGAATCCGACAACTTTCCCCAGTCATTTTATTCATAACAAAAAACATTATATTTTGGTGTTTGCTGCTCTCTTTTAGCTTGCTTGATTTTAAATGCAATGTTGCATTGCGTTGTTAAAACACTGTCCCATCCAAATACCAGCTAAACCTATCTCTCTCGGTTGCCCGTTCGTCACCCACCACCAACATCACTGACTCATGAAAGAGCATTGCACCAGAAAATAAGTTTTTGGAGAGAGAGTGAAAGAGTGCGAGACAAACTTTTATGCTTACCGTAGAAAGCAGAGAGAGAGAAAGGGAAGGATATAAACACATCACACAATAGCTCCAAAGAGAGGAAGGAACATTATCCATGAAATATGGTATTATAGTTTGGTGGAATAACGGTGGCAAAGTGGAAGGAAAGAAATAAAGTTGAGAGAGTATATCCGTTGCTAACAAGTAAGCAGTTTTCTTTCCACCATGAACACACCAGTAACAACTTGATGCCTTTTGGTTGCTTGTCTGGTGGTTGGTAGCTGGGCTTGGAGAGAGAAGCCATTCATCCATAAGCTACTTACTTTCCCGTTTCTTGCATTCCGATTTCCCCTAAAATCCTAATGTGCACTCATTTACTAGACTAATTTGATTTCAAATCCTTCCTATTTCCTCCCTCTTTTGTTGTGTTTCTTTGCACAAAGCTATGATCATTTTTATTTCCAACCAAAAAAGGACAATTCTATCATCTATCTGTTCAAGGACGAGGCGTTGTTCAATAAATGATTGTTTTTAAATAACACTATTTTGTGTGTTACATTGATCATCCATATTTTTCTTATTTCTTACACTTTTAAAATAAGTGTATTTTAGAAATCTTTAAAATAATTTGAGATTTTAAATTTTCCAAACAAATATATTTTTTGTATCATTTATTTCATGATTGAATTGTAACCTTAGTAATTTCTTATTTCAACCACGTCATGCAAAGAGTACACCTTCAATGTTTTTTACACATATCATATTTACGTGAAACATCTAAATTTATTTACTTTTCCGTGTAAAAAATGATGGAGTAAATTGTAGAAAAAGAAATGAGCAATTACCAACAATACAATATTTCTTTTTCAGATAATCGTGGGAACAGGTGAGTACATATGCACATGTGCTGTTTGATCTGTGCACCCGAGAAGCACAATATATTGTACAGCCACAGCACCAAAAGGGAAAGAACAACATCATGATCATGAGTAACTGTCTGGTTGATTATCTCCCACCCCCTCCTCTACTCATCCATTCATCACTGCTCAAGTGCTCGTCGATATTAATCGATAAAAGAATGTGTATACCTTGAAAATATCAAAATATACGACAAAATAATCATCATATATAACAATATGATGATATGCATATCTATTTTACTGATTGTGATTACTATACTATCACCTTTATAACGGCGAATAAACACGAATATCTTGTCTTGCGCTGAGTGCTATGTCTGTTTGTAGTGAAGTGTAGTAAGCAGTATTATTTGTCTTAGCAAAGTTGATGGTGAAGATAGCATCGTCGTGATAATAATAATATCATATCTTTATTCTTCTTCAATATTCGTGTTGAGCCGTGTGTTGTATTCTCTAAACAAAAATAATATTTGAAAGGGGTACATATTCATTCATCTTGCACATCCTACCATTATTTTTTCAAATGAATAGATAGATAGATTGCGTTGCGCACACGGGGTTCAATCAAGTTGGTCATGCTAGGCCATAATTCACCACGAAACATTTAATGTCAAACAAGGCAAAAAAATAAATTGTTGGGAATCATGACTAAGAGGACAAATGATGATTATGAATCAAGGTACCGCAGCAAAGCACCGAACAGTGTTTGTATTTGAATTTCAAACGTGTAAAAAATACATAAAAATATTGTTACCTGTAATAAAAAAACGCATAGCTGTTATTGTAATTTCATCTTCAGATTTTTATGAGAGACACCATTTTTTTACAAAAAAATATTTCTCATTTAATTTGAAATATGGCTGTTGTTTAATACACTGAAATAACATATTTATTTAGTTGCAGCGGGAAAGTGTAGAAATATGATACGATTTACTTGTTTTGTTTTGTCTTGAGGCAACAAACTGGCGGAGATGCAAAACATGCATCAGTGATCGAGATCGAATGCATAATCTATCAAATCAGATTAGTAGCAATGCATCAGAGGGGTAATGTAATGTGAAGAATCACTTCCGGTTCAGTGAACTTTTGTGCTTCGCTCCCTTTCACTGTTTGTGCTGTTTTTTTGTGATCAAATGCACTAAAAAGTAAGTGCTCCGAGAGTACCATCATCAATATCAACGAAAAAGTACCAAAATCACATCTTCATCATTATTTTATTTTCTTTTTGATATACATACACAAATTCTTTTGAGCTTGCATATCTAATCCCTTATTGCATTTACTTTGTTGGGATATCCAGAGAAATGGTGTACATGTGTGCTTATTTCCACCATTGCTTATTTACTCCAGAGTGAGTTAAGCAGCGGCTGGTTAAGGAAAGAATTCCCCTGGAGAAATCACAATTTCATCAACTTCCCTATGGAACACATTTCCACATTTAGTTTACTGGTAACAGCAACATGAATTTGTACACAATCAGTGTTACCCTCAGACCCATCAGATCAACCCTCACCATTCCCTTTTGCCTTTCAACTCCCTCGTTACTTGAACTCGCGCTAACAAATTAGAAATTCTTTTTGGCAAAAAAAATGCATCACAAGATTAACAAATAAAACCATTTTCTTCTGACTTACTTATTTTGCCTTTCTTTTAAATTACGTTTTGCCATGCAAGTTACATACACGCATAAAATTGAACCATTTTTTTTGCATATTTCATCATGTAACATCTTTCTATACACCCACCCTTGTATTTTGGAGAATACACAGTTAGCCATTTTTATTTCTAACTAAAACATCTGGTTATTCTCATCAAGAAGTTTTTTTCTTATCATTTGTAGAATATTGACTGAATAAGCCTGGGAATGATTGTCAAAGAGAAATGATCAATGACTTGTGTAGATCATATCTGATATTGACCAGAATCAAAAACACATTTGGACGCATTATCCGCTGACATGATTATTATTAGTAAATAAGCTACCAAAAATCATGGCCACATTTACCTAAAAGTCTGAAAATGAGGCACCACAGTCCTCACACTTACTTCATTTTGTGCTGCTGTCAGTCTATTTTCAATTTATGTGGTTTTGCGCTGCTTGTAAATTTTAACTTGAAAGACTTATAATTTAGAGTATGACGAAGAGATAAGAGATAACCACAAATATAAACGCAAATACTCAAATCCTGACAATTTAACATTTTTATATATTTACATTTTGAATTTAATTTATGCACTGATGCTTAAATAACTTGAATCGACACAATTCATTTTTTTATAAGAAAACGTTCGAAAAAGATTCGATCGAGTGCACTTGTTCTTTCTTCTCGTCATTTCATTTTTGATAAGTAGTGAAGCCTTTTTTATGTAAAATATTCCTGTATACTTCTCTCTGAAATCCTGGGGAGCAAGTGACATGCAAGCTGTCCAAAGCATTTGTTGTATGTCTTGTTGCATAGTTAGCATGAAAAGGCGCGTCGCGTCCCTACCTCGCTGCCTTTTTTTCTTTCACAACAAATCAGCTTTGCATTAAATTCATTCGGGACTCTTCCTTATGAAACAAGCATATTATTCCCAATTTTCTTACAAGCAGCGAAACTACAGAAAGATACAATTGCACGGAATTCGCTTTTCGATGCATTCACATAACTTGTGTCCTGCGTACCACCACCACTACAAAATGTCTCTAATCTCAACCGACTTAAGGACTTTCAATTCATCCACCCGGAAAACATCTTGGAGAGCCTGGCCAGGGAATGTTGTTATCACAACTGATCTCATCTCTCTCATATCTCTTCTCTTTGCGACAGTGAGTCTCAATCTCAACTCAAGACCAAGGCCTCCTTTTTCCTCCCTCACTCAATAAGCAGGCAGTCAACCGCACTAACTGGCGAGAGCGTCTTTACTGATAGATTCCACTACAAAAGACATGCTTGCCTTGTAATATAAAAATACTCAAAAAGTTCAAAAAAAGAATAAACGATAATAATGTGTAGTTAACGTATGAATAATGCAGATATATGCATAACATTTAGAATCATGTCTTTTAAGGGCTTCCCTCTATCTTTTTGTATCTATAAAAACCCTCTCTCTTCTCCTTCTACTTACATTACTTTCCATAAACTTTTTTTTCAGTCAGTTCACCCGTTCACATCAGCTTGACAGGCTGATTTATGTACTGCAGTAAATGTACACACACACACATAGAATATAATAAGAGTAATATATATATGCTTTACTTTAGGGTAACACAGAGACCACCGTCTCTAATAAATCAGCCATAAAACGAGGAGACAAACCATACTTTTACTCAGCACACAAAACAGCCCTGCAATAACAGTCTTCTTCCTCACCACCCGACGCACACCGACAATTCTCTTTTCTCTACTCGTGACTGTGACGTTGCGATACGATGTGATGTTCCTTTTTTAAGTGCCGCAAAACTACATGTTAAACGACTAATTTCGCATTGCTCAATAACGACATAAAAGACAGCGAGAGAAGAATGAGGATAATAATAACAATAATAATAAAATGGCACAAGTATTGTGTGTACGCAATCTTTCATGCTAAAAGCCACAATAAATTTCTTAAAATGACACTAAACATTCCAAACTGTTCAAAAAAGGGGCAATGGAAACAAGAAAAAAAATGCTCGTAAATGAGTATAAGTAGGAAAAAAATAGTTTTTTAGTGGCAGTAATGAGCTGCTCATTGTGCCAAAACAAATTGCAAAGAGTTCAACAGCTCAGCAATGTAGTTTTAGAATGTTTTTATGCCTTGTTATTCAGTACATAAAATGCATTGATGCAAACGAAATCGGTGTTATCAATTTACACACATCTATCCACTTCAATTTCAACATGTTCGTTTTGAAAAAAATACACTGAAAAAAATAGTTTTTTTTGTCACAAGTAATTGGACGACGGAGAGAAAATCAGAAAATAATATCTAAGCGGCTGAAGGGTACTTAAAACGTACATTGAAAATACAGCCTTAAAATTTTGTTTAGAAAACTTGTCTTGTGTGGATCTGAGCGTTAAAATACCCAAACTTCTCATGTGACTCAAGAATCCCATTTTTCTCTTGTAGTGATAACATCTCAGGTGAGACCCAAGATGTCAAGTGGAGGACTCAAGCTTTTTGTAGGGAGTATAGGGATATTAAATGTTTTACGTAATAAGCAACAACTGTTAGGTGTGCTTATGCGCCTGTCTCCTTCTCTCACAACAAAAGGTTCCCACAAAATGTGATCAAAGATGTTTAAAATAATGCTCAAAGATACACAGCACATCACACACATTTAAGTCATCTTTAAGACGAGAAGAGTTTTGGATTTCAGAGACATTTTTTAAAGAGGAATAAATGACGATGACATTTTCCAGCATTAAATTCTTATCGTAAGCCCCGTGAAAAAATTCTGAATTTTTGTATGATAGATTGTGATATTGAGAAAACATTGGTATGTGTATAATATGCATGTGTATATAATATTTTAAAATATTGCAGGACAAATTGATAACCATCAATAAATATTATCACGCACTCACAATAAAGCAGTTAGCGTGTGTCATCCATTCCTTTGCGTACTTCGTTAGGTTGAATTGCGCAGCAGAATGAGCAATGCTTGAGTTGTCATAAGAGCCAAAAATCTTTAAGTATTTAAAAGGTTTTATGCTCTGACAGAGGCATAAAACTTAAAGCGATTTAAAAACCACTGCAAATTAATTCTTAAACCCTTCCTTATTGACTTTTCTGCAAATTTGCTCTAATTTAAAATGCGTACAAAAATTAACGAGAAATTTCCAAATTTTCCAAAGTGTACATATTATTTATGTGGGTAAGTACATTCATTAAAGAAATATAATATATCCTTGTTTGGATAACCATTTAAACCCACGTAAATTTTCGAGAGTAGAGCCAACTTGCAATAAATCTTTGGGTGCATCCCTCCATTCACAACTTCATTAGGCAAGAATGTCCATAAAACAGATTCTTCAAGGAGCACCTGGGTGGTAGCTTATTTCAGGAGGACATAACAGACATAACCTAGATGAGAGAGAGAGAGAGAGAGCGAGCGAGTGAGCCCCATAAAAAGGGGAGAGCGACAGGTCCTGTCAATTAACAAGCCAAATAGCACAGTTCGAAACTACCAACCACTACCACCACCACTGTAATTCCCTTTTACTTCTATTTACACAATTATTTCGCCGTCCGACTGTTAAAAAAATCACACAAGTATTGTAGTACAGTATATTCACTACAGTGAAATAAAATTCACATAAAATTTACGATACAAATATAAATGTAGATTTTTTTGGCAATGGACATAAATAATAATAGTAATAATAACAACATCAATATATTAACAATGATGAAAGTATAATCATCCAATGAGCAATTTCATACTCAAAACTTTTCGCTAGACTAATTTTCAGTGCACATCATAATCATTTATTTTACGAGAACGAAAAAAAATTAAATCCCTACTTATTTTGAAGGAGCTATAAAATCATCGTAAGAACTTCTGCCATAAAATATATTTTTGAAAATTGTGATGTCAGAGAGAGATTTACACTCAAGTACGTAAAAATTTAATCCTACTCACCACAACCAACTTGATTTTTTAAGCAACTACATATTTTAAATCCTTTCGCCATCGTCATGATCAGGGTTAAATGAAAAGAATACAAAATGCGCAATGAATTTATTTAAAGGTTTCCTGGTTGGTGGTAAGTATAATGCTGCTTTAATATCGTTGCTACTGTTCAAAATTGTATACCGACCGGCACCATTGTGTTATTGTATTTCTTTTCTTTTTTTACCATTTTGTCCAGTTTTTTATTTCGAATTCAAAATCTAATTCAAAAAGAGATTTACAGTAGCAGGAAGGGAGTCTTCTCACTGTTAGTAGTACATTTATCTTAAATACTTGGTCGGTCATGAGCTGAGGCCAGACCAGACCGGGCCACCCTCCTCCTGCTATTGTTAGCATAATAATAATCATCATAATAACAAGGGGTCTTTCAAAGTTCAATTTCATCTTTTTCACATACAAACATACTTAACAATGATGTAATGCAGCCTCTTCTTTTTCTTTTTTTCTCTCTAAAAAGCTCCCACTCTTTTTATTGTGCATGTAAGTGTGTCTTTTTGATACAAGAAAACAAATGAGTTTGATCCGGTGTTATCAAGTGACATAGAACTAGCAACTGATGTGAGAAGCTATTTGAGTAGGTTTAGAAGCTAAAATACGAAAATCCAATGGCAGAGATATGTATGGTGGCGGCGGTGTCGGCAGCAGTAGAGGTGTAATATACAACCACCACTTTGTATTTATCATTTAAAATAGAACAATAAGAAATGCGATGTAAACCAAGTGATAATGAACTGTGATTTTTTTAGATGCAGTGTCAGAGTTATAAATGTAAAGAAATAAAAGGAACGTTATATCACTGAATTAACGGCAAAACAGATGCAGACGGCTGATATGGACCTGTGGTACACTGTAAAATCGGAGCATTGTGCGAGTATTCTGATTGTGAATATATAAGCTCATGTTTCAATGATCACACCTCTCTCATTTTTCACTAATCCTCTATCATGATTCGGAATCACGACTATCATTATTGCAATATGTTTTTTACACAATTGAAGTAGTAAAATATGTTAAATGGTCGTTTAGCGGAAAATCGTGCAGTGTTCAGTAAGCATTTTTCATGTGAATATTTACTCTCTCGATTATATTAAATTAATGAGAAACAGGAAAGTATATAAACTAACGTAAAAAACAAAATTTAGTATTTCATTACATTAACGTTATACTTATCATCAGCTAATAAAAAAAATTGAGTTTACAAAGAGAAGAGAATGATTTGCGACCCTTAATAGATTGCTTTTACTTGTTTAAATGAAGAAAAATGAATTAGTTGCGAGACCAAAGAAGTCTACGAGGCAAGTCAGAATGACTAGACTTTTGCGCAGGCAGAGAAATGCACAAAGGTGAAAAGATCAAGTTAAAGAGTTTGCATTAATTGGATATTATCGACGCCAGTCGAGTCGAGATAAAAAAAATCCTGTACTTACACACATTATTATTAATAGTATTTATCAAAAAACAGCGTAGCGTGTAGATAGACTGTTATACAGCAGCAAGCTGCTCATCATAATAATTCCGTCACTGACTGTTGGAGAGAGAGAGAGAAAACAAACATTGTTGGAAACTCTTGGGCGAGAATGTTAAATAATGGGCAGTATGTATCATAAATCCTTTTCCTTCTTCATTTCATTTCATTTTTTTGGCTGGTCTCATCTTCCTCCATTTACTACACAAGTCTTTCATCTTTCCACTATCCTTCTGGTACTTCATTGTTACATTTTGGTTGTACATGTTTTTTTTGAATGAATTGTTATTGTGTTTAGAATTTTAGTGTATAGTCAGTCGATCAAAAAATTTCGGCAAAACTTACACACAGTACAATAGTTAGAGACTAGAGACTCCCCTTGAGTTATCAAAAGCAAAATGAAAGACTGATTTTCATTGTTGTCTTAGAGGAGCAAGAAGAAGATGATGACGTGCTTAATAATAAAAAAACTAGCACAACAATAGTGTGGGCATGTATAATAATGTGAAAATGAATAGTAATAATATAAAAAAGCAGCAGCTTTAAACATTTTGTGTATGGAAATCGTGAGTTGAACGGTGAACCCTCTTTTCAAAGGTTGCCGATCAGTCGTAATAAGGTGAGCGGCTGGAGCTAATGAAAAGAGTGAACTCCCATGATGCTTTCAAGATATCCTCACTCTATTCTTTGCATTACATATTTTTTTATTGTAACAATTCAAAGACTACATGTATGATCATCATGATCACGATGAAAAAAAAATTTGATGCACTTATGCTATATGTGTATGTGTGCATTCATCCAAATTGTGTGTGTACTATACAGATGGACAAATAATTTTTTTTTGTGTTTTTCATTTCCATGCTGCGTCTGTGGAATTTAAAAAAATATTATTATCATATGAACTCAACAGACACATTAATAAACTCATCGTTCCCTGGCAGTTGCGTGTTTGTGTGGCAAATAGTAAATCACTTTGGGAATGATCTTCCATTAAAATTAAAATTTGTAAATGAGAAGGCGCCATTTAGTGGTTTCGATACAAACGACTTTTTAAAAAACATAAATTCCATTGGCATGCTTTAAATATTTTGTATTTTTCGTGTAAAATTATGCACTGCATAGACGTTTCGTTGCCGACAAATACAAAAACGGACGCCGCAGAAGACGCCATGTCAGGATAGTCAGTAAGGAAAGCTGAGAAAGTGCAAATGGAATTATGCATTTTAATAAAGTAATTTGTTTAGTACTCTCTAGTCAAATCTCAAATGTTTTGCGGTGAAACTTTACAATCGTTCTTTAAAAATTAAAAATACCATTCTAAACACATTTTTTGGTACGAAAAAGAATACGGAAAAACATAAACAGCATACTCCCTGGCTCAGGCTGCAATGAGTGGGTAAAATGTACTGGATCTTTTTGAAAAGATACCTAATTTATATGTTGTATGTATATTTAAATGCTTACATATGTACTTTACCGTTGTTGCTCACTTCAAGTGCTTTACATTAATCTATTTTGTTTCTTTTCATAAATGTAACAATGTAAAAGTATAAATGAACAGGATTACTTAACCTTAAATAATGATGATGGAGTTTACAGAAGTATAAATATACAGCTTTAACCATTTCATTTGTTTGTCAAAGAAAGGGAAAACACAGGGGATAGGAAACCGCCGTCAAAAACATTAAAAAGCCCACTTCAAATTTATACGGCTATTGTATTTGAAAACGTTACTCCATTTAAATCTACTGAAACGTAAATGCATGAATACAAAATCAAGGTGTCCCCGAATTGAAAATATACACGCGATCAATGAATCGACCTGGGAAATACAATCTGCAACTTTTCATGACCAACATCTGTATCCATTATCAAACCATTATGAACAATGCATAATAATAGTTTATCAGTATCAGTGATGATCAATAAATGAGCTGGTCCGATTTTTCAAGTTCATTTGTGCAAAATGTAAGTATCGATTGGGTTGAATACCAGAGAATCAAATGAGAATAAAACTGATTCTTGAACAATATAGTTTTGTAAACGAATATTACCAGCATCACCATTTCACATATACTCAATTTAGCTTCCAAACAGATGCCTTATTCCCATAAAATGGTATTTTTGGAGTTTTAAAAATAGAAAAATGAATACAACCTTTACTTTCATCAATGCATCATGATGATTTAAAAAACAAGGGGAAACGCATATGAACTATGCACTTCATATTTTGATATAAAGTGCCATAATAGGAATAGTTTCTAACAATTTTGCAACGCTAGAAGAAAAAACAAAAATCGATGTGTACGTTTCAATAAAAATTGATTTTTCTTCATCATTCGTGTGATTTTCTTCAACTTTACTCTTCAATGAAGGAAATCTACCAAGAATCTCCGTTCATGAAAATGTATAACAAGAAATGGATGTAAAATATCACACATAATTGTATCTTTGGTGTAAAATGGAATATCCTGTTTAATGGAGGTAATACTACTACCCTCCCCTTGTATCTGGTAACAATTCCTCCATTTCAAGCTTACTCCACACATTACTACAGAAAGAAAATCTTTACTGTCAGGTTAGAATATTGTGGTGCAGTACCAGAAAACCAAGAGGAAACCCCTTAAAGGAGGAGAAGGAAATGCATTGGAAATTTGGATCGTTGTTTTGTATTTTTTCTGCGTCGCCAAGACAGAGTAAAGGAAGGAAAGAGTCTCTTGGGAAAGTCGCTGCCAAGCCATTATTCAATGTAACATACCAAATTCCAGTAATAAGCTATTCCCATATAAACAAACCAAGAAAAACATTATCTTTTTCTTCTCGTTCGTTGGAGAAAAGGGAAACATACAGCCACATTGCATTGTAAAGAAACGAAAAAAACTTCGGAGGGCTGCGTGAAGTGGAGAATGCACGAAAAAAACTTTAGCTCATCTCTTCTTTTGAGAAAAAAAGAGTAAAATATAATACGTTGATACTGCATAAGCCGTAACATATTTCAATGCCAAATCAGCATTCAACTTGCCATAGCACACATAAGAGTTATTTTTTATGCTGTGCAATGATATCATGACTTTATTATAGGAGTAACTTTTGGTAATATTCTCATAAAAATAAGAAAATTTCAGATAAAAAGCAACTTTGAATTATTTGTTTGAGGCTCTGGACTACCATTTGTGAAAGCATGTAAGCTAAACTGTAAAAAGGACCCTCACTGAAGAGGTTTCTAACCAATTCACGTACCAACAACCTTTTAAAACATATTTTGGTGATTAAGTTGATTTGGGATTTAAAGTTAACCTAAGTTTTCTTTTTTCTTCAGGGCAAAATTTCTCATTTTTGTTGATGCAGTATGTAATAAGTATGCGCGTTTAAATTTCAATCAAAACACAATAATAAACAGCAAACATGAAACGTTCTTGATTCACGACTGCAAAAAAATATTTGAAATGAATTAAGGTTTTAAAGAGTAATAATTCAGGTGATCCTGTCAATGAAAACACTGAGAGATGAGATGAGTGGTGTATTTTTTTTGCTATGCTTGATGATGACAGATGCGGAAAAACTTACAATATAAAAATGCAATCTATTCACTACATCAGCATCTCCACTACCATCATACCACTTCACCAGCATGCTTTTCATTTTATTATATGCTTTTGACCGAAAAAGTGTCAAGTCAGTGAGTGGATAGTGGTCGCGTGCGATAGGCGTGGATGCAGAGGAAAAGAGGCGTCTCCAAGTCTCAGGGCAGAGGAAGGACGGCCGAGTTACAACGAATGTTAAAGCGTTTCTCTCGGAACAAAGCTGCAACCCTTTGTGGTGATCCTCATCCTTCCCTCTACAAACCAACTTGGTATACACTCACAGAGACATACACACAAGTATACATGCACACACAAACGCCACAATCCATCCCTGTACGAAAATTTCACAGGAGAGAATCCCAGCCAACAGCAAAGAATTTTCTTGTGTAAAATGTGTATGTGCAATGTGTACACAAGACTGTTTGGAGATTTTTTTCTTGTTTGATCTTCGTCGTACTTGCTCAGCACCCCATTCACTGTTCACCTTTCCAATACAGTGTAAGTGGTGGTAGTGGTGGTGGTGGTAAAGCAACGCATATTCACATAGAGAATACCTGTCATTATTATCATCCACATAGTCATGCACACAGAACTCTTGGTTGAATGAATACAAGAAACTCTTACCTCCTTGCATGCTATTACGTTATCAGTTACACAATAAAATGAGGCAGCAGTAAGCAGCAACATTTTCTTCCTATTCGTCATTATTATATAAAGCCACCACAACAACTTCTTTGACTCTTTATTACTGACCAAGAAACTTGATGTTACATACTTCTCCTCTCATCTTCTTCGTTCGTCATCATTGCAGTGCAGTAGTGGATTACTCTGTTGAAAGGCAAATCTCCGTTTTACAATCACATGAAAATTATTTCTATGGTCGCTTGTTCATTTAATCAGACAATTTGTCGGGGTGGATTGGTCTGACGTGTAAAATTATAACCCACTTGAATAATTGTGACAAGTAACAAGCGGAGAGATAGGCAATTCAGCTATCTTGTATTGTTATTACGAATCCGAAACAAGAGTGAAAATCTGTTTTGGTTTAAAAAAAATTGCAACGAGAATTTGTTGGAAGTTAATGAGTAGTCATTTGGATCTAATTAAAACAACATTTTTGTTGTCAATTTCTTCTTTTTCACGGATTTTGAGAAATTCCTGCAATACCCCAACTTGTGCAGTTGACAACGTTTTATGACATCAATTTATGTTAATGTAATGCGTTTGGAAATTAGCAAATAAAAATTGTACTTCAGTTCTCAAGTGTCTCCAACACATTTTTAACTTTAGTGAAAAGGGTAATTAAAATAGAAAATCTTCAAAATGTTGGTACCACAAGATATGATGGCGGCACAGTCCAAAATGCTTTACCAGTTGAATAAATACTACGGGGAAAGGGTTCAAATGAGAAAAAGTGGAATAGCGAAAACCATTCGTGAAGTGTGTCGTGTTGTTCAAGATGTCTTGAAAGAGGTTGAAGTTCAGGAGCCTCGTTTCATTTCCTCTTTGACCGAGTGTAACGGTCGATTTGAAGGTTTGGATGTCGTTTCTCCTACAGAGTTCGAAGTGGTTTTGTATTTAAATCAAATGGGTGTATTTAATTTTGTGGATGATGGCACCCTGCCGGGTTGTGCAGTTCTCAAACTGAGTGACGGTAGGAAAAGGTCAATGTCACTTTGGGTTGAGTTTATAACTGCATCGGGTTACTTGTCTGCCCGCAAAATTCGATCTCGATTTCAAACGTTGGTCGCTCAGGCTTGTGACAAGTGCTCATACAGAGATTCCGTAAAAATGATAGCGGATACTACAGAAGTGAAATTGCGTATTCGTGAGCGCTATGTTGTTCAGATTACCCCGGCATTCAAATGCTCTGGGGTTTGGCCAAGAAGTGCTGCTCACTGGCCTATTCCTCACATTCCCTGGCCCCATCCAAACTTGGTGGCTGAGGTGAAAACTGAGGGATTTGACTTGCTCTCCAAAGAAAGCTTATCCATGCAGGTCAGCTCAAAAAAAACTAGCCAAAACGAAGAGGATGTAATATAATCATACGCATATTTTTACATTTTTGTTTCCCTTAAATCGTGTTCAAAGTGAAAATTTCTCCTAATCCCAGTGTATTTTAAAAATATGTAGGGAAAGCAATCAGCCATGGAAGGAGATGCATGGGTGCTGTCCTTTCTAGAAGCGGAAGGTCGTTTACTTCAAGGTGGATGTCGCAAAAAGTGTCTCAGTCTTTTGAAGACTTTGCGCGATCGGCATTTGGATTTGCCCGGTTAGTGTGCTTTATTGATAGTAGTAGTGTAATTATCAACTTGTGTGAAACCAAATAGTGATTTTTGGATATTTCTTTATTTTACTAAAGGCAATCCAGTGACATCTTATCACATGAAGACTCTTCTGCTATACGAGTGCGAAAAACATCCTCGTGAAGTTGAATGGGATGAGCCCTGTCTTGGAGACAGGATCAATGGGATTCTTCTCCAGCTCATTTCATGCTTACAGTGTCGACGATGTCCTCACTATTTTCTACCCAACTTGGATCTGTTCAAAGGCAAGTCACCCAGTGCTCTGGAAAATGCCGCTAAACAAGCTTGGCGTCTCACCCGAGAGCTGTTGACAAATACCAGGTCACTCGAAAAACTTTAGGTCAACCATAGTAATAGTATTATTATTATTGTGTAAAAAATAATCATAATAACAATAACCGTTTAGCACATTAGTCCAATCAGCTAAAAATCATGAGTATGAATAGCAGTTTTAAAAATTCATGTAATGTCACATTTACTACTAATAATCATTGCTGTGTAGTATTTATAATGTAGATGAAAGTGAAAGTGTTACTGATAGCATTATTACATTACAAGTGTACATCGCTTCTAGAGTTTGACTACTTTTTGTTCCCTCTAAATGTATATTATACATACACTCTTTACAGTTTACAAGCATAATATTTATACTTGCTAATAATAAATTTTATGTTAAAAATTAAATGAAAAAATAGTAGGAATGAACATTTCTTTAAATTGTTGTCAATTTTGTCCAAAGAATACTTGCCAAAATTTTAAGGTAATTGCGCAAACAACAGTATGAATAAAAATTGTTTTATCAAAATGTAACAAAACTGCTTATATACGTGCACAAACTCATTTAAACAGAATCCTAACTAGACACATAATTTAACAAATCAAACTACGTTCACTGCACAATTTATCATAAGACATACTAATCAAATGAATGGGGACAGGCTACATACATAGATAAACAAACAGCACGAGATTTGGTTGCGTGTGCCATCACGAAAATCAACGAGACATGCATAAATATATAGCAGCAACAATGATGTGGACTTACAAACTCATATTTTGATTATTGGTAAAGGAAAGGGTTTTTGTATAATTGTATGAAAACATCAGCACGTGTGATACAGGAAGCTATATCGTAAAGTACCTAACTAACTGGGACATTGCATTAGAAACAAACATAAAGAGCGAGTCAACATTTTTGAGAAATAAAATATTTCTTTACTGGAAGTACGCATTCAAATTCATGGAAAATGTGGAAACACAAGTTCATATCAGTACATGTACCGTGTAGGCGTTACGTTTCTTTACTGCATAATACAAAACTACCTACGTCAATAAAACTCGGCTATTTGAATTTATATTTTGCAACTATTGCACAATAATGAATAATCTTTTCGAATAAGATTTTTAAAATTATAAACAGAATATTGAGTTGTCAAGTGATTTTTAAAATTCAACATTTCTTAATAATTTACTGAGAATTTCATTCAAAGGAAACTTTGGGCCGAGACAAAATTCATGATCTAATGCATCAATTGTCATGTCTCAAAAATAACGACCTTTTATAAAAACTAATTACTCTTCTTTTTTACTTCAAATTGAAATAAATGTCTGCCATCAGTGAAATACACTATGTTCCAACCAAAAACAATATCCCTCAAATTTCCTCTGTATTTTAATCGTAAAAATATTTTCGTCTTGAGAATAATATCAATTTTACACAAAATCACCAGCACATACAAAAGTAAACGCTAAGTAACATAATATGTAAGTGTTTTACTAGAGGGAGAAACATCATTTTTCTATTTCATTTTTTAAAAAACGTGACAAGACATAAGATTGAGATAAATTTTGCACCAGAGAGTAACAAAAAAAACAAGAAAAAATATTGCAATATCTTTAGTGCTTTAATCGGAAAAGACAATTTTTTATATTTACGTGGAGAAAAATAAACAACGATGATTGCACTGCTATTACGTATTATCACATGCCTAGTTATATGATTTTTATACATTTTTTCAAGTAGATCTTAAGCGGATGCTGATTAACAAGAAGAGCAAGTCACTATACTCTCCAATTCCATACAACATATATTACATATTATACCTATTTATAAATACATTACTGTTGTTTTGTGAGTTGAGTTGTATTGCCTGAGTCACGGCTTACGCTACGTTACTTTCCCCCTTTTTCGTTTTTTTTTCTTGTCGTTTTTGTTGTCCACTAATTCAGACAAATGGCTCCTCCACTCGCAACAAATTGATTAGAAACGAGCAGGGGATCCTCTCTTTCGAGACTACAGTGATACAACGCAGCTTGTATTACATTACTTTGCAGCAGCAGTTTTTTGAAACAGTATACCCAAATTGTTTACTGAAGTAGAAGGGAATCGGTTTCAATCGCATTTTTGTAGCTTATATAAAAAAGGCAGAGAGATAGAATGAGATACAGCACGAAAAGGAAGGAAGAAAAAACCATACATTCATGAGGCTGTTTTTTGAGAAAGTACAGAGCAGAGAGTTGAGTTAGTTGGTAGAGACACGGTATTTTTCTCGTACATATTTTGCCTGGCTTTTTACTCTCTTACTCTTGGGTCTCACTGTAATATATTTTACTCAGAAGACAGTGAAAAAGAGCAAAAAGAGAGATGTGCTCGGTAAGTAAGTAAGCTTTTGGGATTCATGCCCTTCCCAACTTTCATTTTCTTTGCCGTTCCATTTGGCCAGTCACGGCCGTCAAGCAGTGTCAGTGAACGGAATAGGACAATCTAATAATGAACTTTGTAAATGGAAACATCCCTCGGTTTACATAACCATTTCACCCCAAATACAATGCAAGTACGAAATGTTACCATACAGTTCAATTTTACTGAGATGCGAAATACCAGTAGTAACTTCTTGTCATAATGATGATAGTTGTAAAATTGTAATACTTTTTCCGTTTCAGTAAGCGTTTTTGCAATTTATTTCAGATCAAAGCACCACACCACTCGTCAGAGAGCAAAAAATCCAACACCTCCACTTTTTTTATACAAAACCTTTTATCTGTAAGACGAGGTTTTGAGAATTTTGAGTTTTTATTCGAGTGACAATTATTTTTCCAAAACAACATTAATTAAATGAGAACACATATATAAAACAATACAAACATTGCATCGTCCACCAATCTGTAGTGCAGCATTAATAAGAACAGCAACAGTACAATTTACATTAACTGATTAAGTGATCAAAAAGACCAAAGAGCAAGTCATTAAAATTGACACCGGATACATCACTCTTGGTAGACGCCCGACTGTGAACTACTTTACTTCTTTCTCGCAACGGCAACAACTACATAAACATTAATAGCCAGAAAGCGAGAGAAAAAGTAGAAACAACTTATGAAATGTTGAAACATTATCTTTACTAAATTGTATAAGTACGCAACATGTAATGTACAATGTATGTTCGTATACGTACACCTATTATTATAAATTATACAAAGACAGCAGAAAAGCCCAGTGTGTACATATTATACTTAAGTAGAGTTGGTGGTGGCAGTGTGTTTTCAACAAATTCCCGTTCACACAGCAACACAAACCGAAAAGCTCAGCAGTCAAGTCAGCACATACGCTCAGCATTTTCAACCAGGCAATTATACATTTTACACACATATAAGCCAATATGATCTGACGACTCAAGGTTTTCATTAAGTCACCTTGATTAATTTCCACATCATCAACACGCGCTTGCAACCAAACACACTCGCACTCACAATCAGCTCAACAAATCCAACCGAGCCACTTCTCTTTCTGTAGCAGCACAAGTCAACTAGACTTGCCAACAAGCATTTTTCTTCTGTTTTCTGGTAGAAGGCAAAATAAAACTTTTTAAAAAACTATCGGTACCTCCACCACCGCAACTACAGCCAAGACTTACCGCTGTTGCTATGAATGTATCAACAGCCAGCATGAGGCATATCCTCTTCCGTTCACCGAAAATGAAATAATGTTTATATATTTCATACTAAAACTATACATTACAGAAAAAAACCGAACTTGGCTTATTTTCACAAGCATTCACCACATCAACATCATATAAATAATTAACGTAATACTTTGAGACAATCAACGCAGCACACAAGGTCAATCACCATTTTATCATCGAAAGGCAAAAAACCATATTTTTTAGCATGGCAGTTGGTATATCTAAAAAGCTTATAATTTCTTTCTTTCCATGAATAATTTCTTTTATTGTTCTACTGACTTGTCGTCGGATATAAAATGTATCTAAAGCAGGATGACAACTTGCTGTTTCATATCAGTTGACATCTCATCTCGATATGGAAAGACCCTGCTGGGACTTATTTTCAAAGCGAGACAAGGGGAAAAAGAGCAACTGTTGACTATTTTATGTTTTTGCATATATGCGCTTTATATTTAAAGTATAAAATATGGATTATTATCAAATTTATTTTTATTAGTGTGCTTTTGCATTCTAATTATTTTAGAGAGACATAAAAATGGCACTATTCGCTTGCATCTCATAAAATGTTTGCAAAAGTTTGCTACATGCATAAAAATGTGTGTGTATAGAATTCAAGAATGATATATAAACAGAATGAGAACTGTGGTGAAGAAATAGATCCAGTTTTTGGCCCCAACTTGCTTTCTGTATTTTAGTTTACGATATCATTGTTCACTTCTGTTCTCTTCTTACATTATTACTTTGTTGCTGCCCATAATAATAATAATAAAAGTAAAAGCTGCTGCTGCTGCTGTTGTAGTTGGGGATGATGATAACAATATCATAACACGAGGTCCGTGTAATTAACTATCAGCGGGAGACATTGCATGCATGAAAATGTTTGCTTAAGCTTAACTTACTTAAGAAGTTAATAATAATGGCAATGCTGTATTCTGTTTCTAGCTATTCTCATTTTACTTCCTTTTTACAAACAAAATGTATCAAGAATTCGTGAAGTAAAAACGTTAAGTAAACAAAAGTTAATTCATCCAATACTTCCCAGTTGCATTTTGCAGACGACGCCAATGCAAAGTCAGATTTGTGCATAAGCTTGTATGCATTTTTTATCATTCGTGGTAATCTTATTTTGCTTATGCACAAAATTTAATATTATTTTTTTGTGTATAAACATCAATTATAAACTTGCCATTTGCCACTTTCTTGGACAAAAAAAAAGGACGACAAGCCTAACTCATTCGCCAAGGTGGTCCTACTCCCCGAAAACAACGACTACAAGTGACATTTTGCAGAAACACGATAATCAGTATGCATGACAACTACATAAGTATTCTGGTTACAATTACACAGTTTACACCTACTTTTTCTCGTGGCATTCCATCAGACAAGCTGATCTCAGTTCTATTTAAATTCCTTCATATCATTTCGTACGAAGGAATGTAAAAATACAGCCTCGAAAAGAATTTCGGTTTTGCTACATTAGCTGCTTATTAACATTGGTGTCATTCAGGTTGCCTTTAAATTTCTTTGTACTCTCGGATGATGCCTGATGAAATCGTTGAACAGACATTTCCAGCCCTCTCTTTTTAACAGAAAATTCCATTCGTAATGCCAAATGTCCCAAAAACCCCATCAAAATATCAGAGACTCGCGCAAACATAATTACAAAGAGTCACAAGAGTCGTCAACTGAGCTAAAGTTTCAATGTCTTAATTTTCCTTAACCCTTCAAAAATGTTTCCATTTCCTAACTCTGGCACTCTGATTTTTACGGCACATAATTTCTATGAATATGTATCTAAATACAGCTTATTTTTTTGTTGTGTGAGTATTTATGTGTATTCTTCAAAATATATCAATACACATTTTAGTATGATTATTATTGATTAAAATCAGATGTGTTGTGTGAACGCTATCGTCAGGAGCATTAAAGAAAATGTAAACATTTTTGAAAGCTCACTACAGCATTTCGTCTCTTAAAAACGGAAATCAAGAGCAGAAGTCGGTAAGGGAAACGGATGTGTAAAGCAAAACATCATGTTATTTAGAAACCACAATATGGATTTTCCGTGTCCTTTACTCAAAAGAATGAATGTATGAGCTATATTATATTATATGCATGTGTTTGGTTGCTACGTCTGGAGAAAGGGAAGCATCTAATCTAAACTGTACATTTTGTACATAGTAAGTTCATCTCCGCCGTTTCTATTCATTTAGTTTCTCATTTTTTGCCACTTTACAGTGACAAGAGGCGACAAGAGTCATCATGGTGTTAGAACAACCAACAGTCAGCACTTACACACCACCCTGGCATATCACAAGAAGATCATTACTTTTGATGGTACTGCGCATACATGGAAACATGTATGCATACACTCTGCTTGAACTCCGAAAAATGTACTTTTCTGATACTGCAGCCAGTGATGTGATGTCGTCTGGTTGAAAGAAACTTGAATGAAACCAGACGCAGACGGGAACCAGTGTACAAAAAGTAATTGCACTTTTACGAGACTGGGAAAATGGGAAATGTATATACATTGTAATGGTTTGTATAGCTGCTTGTGTTATGCAAAGTGAATCAAGTGGAGAAGCAGAGTCACTAAAGGTGTTGAGAAATTATGGGCAAGACAGTGTTCTTCTCATAATGTTATGGCAGTTTCAGAATTGAAATGGTAAACAAGAACAGTTAATATGAATGGTAGTGTAGCTTCACTCCTGTTTCATTCAAGTTTTACTCTTTTAACATGATAAACAATTAACATTGTACATTGTACTACATGAAAGCTTAATAATATATATTATTGGTAGGCAAACAAGTTAAAAAACTTTCAATCCTCACTAATTCGATGGCAATTGTAGGATTCCAGGTGCTTATCTCACTTTGCCCACAACAAGTTACAACAATGGTTAAATTGTGAAACTTATTTGCATATCATTCTGAATTGGGTTGTGGTGACAGCAGGTGGCCAGTGGGAACAATGAATAGACAATTTATGCATACCTGATATACATCATGTATTTTAAGCAATTAACTAAATAATCTCACAGAGATCATCATCGCCGTATTCATAAATATCTGGAAATGAATCACTACTGAGAACGATAAATAAACAAATTGTGTTTAAGAAACAACGTCCGTTCTCATGAAGTAATTCAAGTTCAATTTTTTTTAATGTTTGAACTTTACAGTTAGTTAGTTATGATAAAAATATTACAATTTTAATACAAAATAGTAATTTTACAGATTTTATCAAAAAAATGTTTTCCATCACATTGTCCACAGTAAAAATCCAGAAAAACGGCAGTTCCCAATGTAGACTAGCTCATTAAGTTAACCAACAATACCAAGTGTGGTCACTCCTTTTTGTCTAGGAGCAAATTCACCACTCACCGTAGGCTACATATGTGGGAACCACAAAATTTATTCAGGGTGCTTGTGCTGACCATACAGCTATTGTTTTTGGTGATATAAGAACAAAAGTTAGTTGAAACGAAATGGATATATAATATTCAATATTAGCATATGGTTCAAAAGAAGCCGACACCTGGACTTGGCTTCATCACCGCTACTCCCCAACAAAACAGCATCTCTCTCTCTCTTACCTTCTTGTTTACCTTTCTTATTATACAATTATAACCAAATAATATACTTATTATGCACGGCTAGTAAATTTCAAAGTGAGCTTTTGATGAAAACAACCACGGTGAAGAAGCCGCCCCGGCAAAACTCGACTGTGTACTAAGGTTGTATACCAGCGATAACTCAACTCGAGTCTCCAACATTTCTGTTTCGTGCTTTGCGCTGTACAAATGAAGGAGCCAAGTTGATTAGGCAAATATTATGAACTCTTGTCTCTTTTCCCCAAATACATGCCGTCGTCGTGCTCAAAAATGGTCAGATTTTATTTTTCGTGCAGCGATGGACAACAACCAAGGGAAATAAAACAGGCTACAACACGCCATCAGCATCGTCGTCGCAATATGTGTGTAGACAAATAACTCTTCCAGCACCAAGGGCCAATGCATTTGAAGAAAACCGACTAAAAATTTAAATAAAAAGAGGAAATAATAAAAAGAGAGATGGGTATTTAAGCGGCTCATTAATAATTTTCCACTAGGTTTGGCCAACTGAGAGACATGAGCTCACTAATCATTTTAAAAATCTTACGCTTTAATGAATCAGCCAAATATTATGTACAATTTATAAACATGTAGGACTTCTCTCATCTTAAAAAGTCGTTGGAGCGACCTATGCACATTTTACCCAAATAATGTATAAAAATTTATAACTGCTATTTGCTCTTTTGTACACACTCATAATGTTTTTTTCACACGGAAGTATAATGATCGGTAATTACTTACAGCTCATTACAACTATGCTGTTCAAATACTACCCACTTAAAGGCAAACATTTTGAAGCAACATTTTTGCTGGGTCAAGTCAAGTCACTAGAGAAAAAATTATCGAATTTTACGGGCCCCTGATTGGCGCCAATCCCATTAACCATCCCCAGATTCATCCAGTCTCGCACATATATACATATCATGCAAACATAGTTCTTACCAGCTAAACTACATCTTTTCCTCCACATGATTTTCATTTCCTTATACCTCTTTCAAACAAAACCAAAAAAAAATACAAAATTTACTCTTTTTGTTTCAAGAAAAATATCCCACAGACCAGGTACATATAGGTCTCAACGTTGAGCGTAATGTGAGGTCAAACTAAAAACATAGAAAACTCTCTTATTCTTATTTTTATCCATGGTCCTTCTCTGGAGTGCAGTGGATCCATGTCACAGATTATGTCACTCACATTCATGGAGCCAGTGACAAAATTCCCAAAACTTTACATGACGGATATGAAGTTTAAGTAGAAGAGGTAAAAGGAACAGCGTAGAAAATAAGTACGTACAAGGGAAAAAAGTTATTGTCACTTGGGTTCCTAAAAGATGACAACATGCTGCTGGTACACTAGCTCCTTGTTCTTGAATCATTGATAATCATCAAGTCAGGGGGAAGTTTACCTATTACGCAAAGCCAAGCAGGGAGCGAAGACAGGGAAAAAGGATACTTTTCCTACAATTGTATTTATATGCTGGAAACCAGAGGAGATCTCTCCGTCTCTAATAAAATGTATTATAACTAACAAACTTTAACTCCTCTGCTCCGGTCTTTTTATGATGACAATATCACCACCAGCAAACAAAAAACAAAACAAAAGCGTTTTAAAAAGTAACGCAGTAATCAAGACGAAGAAGTCCCTTCTACCAATGTAATGTTGGTAAGCATGAGAAATAAATGATAATAAACATCGGAAAGAGATTTTTTACCTTTTAAATGCAATGGAGTGAAGAATGAAAACTTAGAAACAAGAGAAAAACTTGTTTTTCACCACATTGCATCTTTTCATTGTACTGCATTATAACAGTGCAATCAAGTGTACAGTTTTTCCCCATTCCAATCATGCATGGCAAGACAAGACATGTTCTTCTCCTACTATTGTACAAATACTCTTAAAAAAATACAGAAAAAATACTAATATAAAGACGATACCTGACGACGCCTGTTCAGGACGAAAGCATTTCTAAATAGGACGTGATGTCAAAAAACGACAGGAATATGTGTACATTCAGTCTGTTCAGTCAACAAAAAAGTGATCTGATCCTCATCACATCTCATCTTAGGAGAGAAAACAGGTTCGATTTTTTACCACACAACAAAGCATGAATAAAAATGTCAAAGAGGGTATCATTGTACTTGTGCGTATAGCCTTAAAAATTTTATTATTGTATTTTTTTAATATGTCTCCTCAAATATCCTCACATTTAACAACATTTATATTTTTACAATGTATATTTTATACTGTATGAAAATTACCTTGCATCCCAGCAAAGTCATTAGAGTCATAACCAAAACCACACATCAAATGTCTCTTATTATCATGTTGGACGATTAAGAGAAGCGATAAGAGAAGGACACAATTCGGTTTACTGATCTAAATCAGCTAGACAGTGTACATTCAAATATACTGAAGTCATAGTGATTATCGTAGAAACGGCAATAATCCTACGAAACACGTAACATAACCCATTCCAATTATTTATGAGATCCGTACAACATAACTCTAAAAATAAAATTTATTGGGAAAATACATTTTTCATGTTGTCTCATATAATATTAATCAGACGGGTATGCACACGCAGCTTGCATAAAAATTCTGTATTTTTTTCACCATCCCCAGAGCACCAGCAAAGCTAATTATTCCAAAGAAACCGAGTTTTCGTACAAATACTAGCACCACTACCACTATCACCCTACCAGAAAAAAACAAGTGAAGAAGAAATAACCAGAGAGACGAGGATGAGGGTTATAATCAGTCAAAAGCGACAACCAACGGAATGATGATGATCATTGACGAGAAAGATGAAAGAGGTAAACGATGGAGATGTGTATACAGATGAGCATGAGAGAAAGGCACTATTTCCATCACGACAATGTAATCATAATCATGGCATTGATATCTCATCATCAACAGCATTGCTATATAATCTTAAAGTCACTCCGACTTGTTGATGATCCTAATAATCTACGTCACATATTTTTATTCAAAATATATCAAACTGATTTTCAACGGTTTTTTATTCACTTTTTTCCCTCTTTCTTTCAATCTGACTGACTTGACTGAGTGAACGAATATGTTTGTATTTGATTATCTCCAAATTAATAATATACGCATATAATATGCATAAAAGGAAAGATGAGGTTCACAATGATGATGACAGGAATAACTACCACGTGCCAATCATCATCAAAACAAACATGATTACATAATAACAATCATAGTACACACATACTGAATACTGAATCATGTGTATACCATACAAATTCAAACAGACACAAATACTCGTAGCGTATTTTGTACCTGTTGTACTTGTACGTCTAATTTCTTGACAAGAAGGTATTCAAACTTTCAACTCATCAGGGTAGAGAAATGATCTTTACAGTTTTTGACAAATCATAGGGAAACGCACACAGTGTCCTATTAGGAAGGTCTGATTTTAAAATAATTTTCCAGTTTTACCACAAAAGCGGTTTTACATGTTATCAATATTTTGAGAGTGTACAGATTGCAGAATTGGAAAAAAACTTTAAAAGATACTTCATTTCTAAAATACCTTGTTAGCTTCTACCATTAACAATTAGTAAAAAGATCATTACAGTGAATTGAACTTGGACCACTATGATCCGTTTTAGACTCGTAAATAAAGCCATTGAATTATACCTTTCGTCAGGTTTTGAAGAAAACAAACAAAGATAATACAAATTATTCCTTTTAATTAACATAGAAAGGGAGAATGGATTGTGAGAGTTAAATAGATAAATGTATACAGTATAAGTACTTGACTTGAAGAAAAAAGAATCGTTTCTAAAATTACCCTTGACGACTTGACTCAACCAAGTCGACTGGACTGACTTAGGATTTAAGGAAAAATACTTGATGATGATGATGGTGGTGGTGGTTGGTGGGGGTATGGCGTATTACCCCCTTTTTCTTCTTCTGTTCAAGAAGAAGAGACTTTGACAGAATAAACAGAGTTCTCCTGTCAGCACACAATGAGATGGGAGTAAAGTAAGCCAAAAGGTCTGATTAACAGGTAATCAGCCTCACAACAAAACATCAGAAAGAGTGAGAGGGAGAAAGACACAGAAAGAAAAAAGTTTTTTTTAGGATATTTCGAATGAAGTGCAATGTTTTGCTGGTTAAATGCATCACATCATTGGTGATCATGATGATGATAAGTTAGCCTTTAAAAAGCCAGATCATATTAAAAGGGAATCTTTTTTTTAGTTTGTCTTGATTTTTGGACATGAGCACAAAAATCAAGTTGAGAGTATAAACATATTTTTAGTACAGTAACGATGGAGTGTAGAGAGGAAGCAATTCAACCCTTGTCCTCCCAAAAGTTCCTTCATAAATTCTACTAGAATCATATTGAGTGAGTGAACTAGTAAAATAGTTTTGAAGAATACCAAGATGCTCAATTCCAGCTTATGAATATTGTGTGTATTCAACCCAGGTAGTAAAATATTATTTAGCAGAGATTCGAAAAAAGTATGTCAATCCAAGAAGACCTCCCAAAATTATACCTTTTTTAAACTCATCAAGCTACAAACTAAATACTGCAATTTTTAAGTTGATTTATTGGAGACCTCTTAAAAATACGATCCAATTAAGTAAATACTCAGATGCATACTTTGAGTATTGAGTATCATGCATATGCTTACCAAGAAGTTAGAATGCGGGTAAAAGTAAACTCCTTTTTTTGTGAGTAGAGAATTTTGAACCAAGCAAACTGATAAAAAATTAATTAAAAATTTTATGCGAAAGATAAACGTTGATTTTACCCAGAAATTTATTTTTCCCATTAAAATTAAACACAGACACGCAATTCATGTCAAATATAACGGGTGAAGCTTATCATAACCGGAACTGTTGATTTGGATGGAGCTGAATTTCTAGACAAATTGCTTTTATTAAATGGTCTATTATTATTGTTTTCCCGAGGAAATGATATGTCATATCAACGAGCCACCACGCAAGTCATGTCAACACGAGAAAATTGTCAAGCCATTTTGTACTTAGTTTTTTTGGACAATAAACACAAACGTGCCCTTGTGAACGTATTACTATCAAGTATTTGTTTATGATCAATTACTCACATATCATGTTTTATACACATGTCAACACATTCAAAAGGGTAAAAGGAGGCTCATTAGCACAACACAAAAATATTACAGCGTAGATAAACGTTTTACGTGGCAAAACACAGGTCTGGAGTCATGAGATGAAGGAGAGGAAATGTGGACAGCCACTGTTGATTTCTCGCGTGGAAAGTGTTTCTTTCATTCGTGTGGAAAGTAAAATGTATTTCATTCTGTGTACAGACCTAGCAATGTGATTCTAAAATGTCTGCAATTATATTTATTTACAATTTGCAAGCGTATTAGACATGTCTGCATGATAATATGAATGAAAAGTAAAAAAATATATATCCAAACATTTATTTTTGTTTGATCATCATTTGTAGTATAGTTTTTGTTTTTTAACAGTGGATTTATTTAGTAAATGGTAACTCATATGGATCTTGTGGCGCCGAGGAGACCATGACACGACATGGGGTCTGCAAGCAGGATCTTTTCGTGAACTAAACCGATATATCCATTTCAACCTCACGCACTCTCTTGCTATCTTCACTCTCCCAGGCCAATCCCACCAACCACAACCACTGTCCATCGTTTATATATCCCAGCTACGAGCATTGAAAACTACACAGCTTGCATAAAAAAAAGATTCAGCCATCCATTTATACTCTTCAATCGAACGAAAATCACGTTGATTCTTTCTAAGGCATTAATCTTCTTTTGAAATCTGTCGCACGCACACAACACATTGCTTGTTTAGTCAAGTGATTATTTGAATTTCTGAGTGAATCGTGTCAATAGACTTTGCAGTCATTTTATTGCTGTGATAGCAAATGCCAATTTTTGTCTGCAATTAAAATGATGATGCGATTGAGCACAAGTGGAAAACTTTTGGGGGACAAGCAATAGCTAAACTCGAGATTAAGTTCTCTAGCTACTTTTTGAGCCTTTTGTTAAATGCTAAAACAAAAACAAATTTCAGTAACAATCATACAGAAGAATTGATAAAGGTGGCATTTTCATCTCTTCCA